>CM077224.1:10665538-10693038 GCA_039654775.1 Spinibarbus caldwelli | reverse complement strand
TTGAGTATGTCCAATTCTTTGAAATGAGCAGCCCAGTACCCCCACCCCGGCCAACTTGACGTGGGGTGTGAGAGAAAGAGAAATTGTTAGAGAGAGCAGCTGGGGTTGCTGAGTCTTCTGGACGAATCCAGGTCTCAGTCAAGCCCAAGATGCTGAGTGTGGATTGTAAAGAAAAAGCAGAAATGAAGTCAGCTTTGTTGACCGCTGACTGACAGTTCCAGAGACCCACAGAGAAAGAAAGAGGTGTAGTAGAAGATGTAGAGATAGGGCGCAGGTTAGCAGGATTACGTTGCCGTCTGCGTGTGATGTTAGAGCGTGGTTGAGAGACAACCGGAATGGTTTGGAAACACATGATCGAGGTGGAAAGAAAGAGGACAGAAAAGGAGAGTGTGTGAGGGAAGATAGAAATGATACTTAAGTTCGTTGCTCGGTTAAAGTCGCGCAGGAAAAAGTCGTTCGTCTTTACACTCGTTGGTCTTCACACGAGGAAGCTGAACACAACGTTTCCGCAGACGCTTCCGCGTCAGCGAACGGACATCAAATAAATACACAGTCTAACAGACTAGAGTGAAAACAGCTGTGGCCGGCTTCTGATTAGCCCAGCCAATAGCCCAACGGAGTGCTAATAGCTCAAGACGAAACTAACACTTAGCACAAGGAGCAATGCAAATGACACAGGCTCCTTCTTAGCCGAGGCGCAAATTATTATAATTACCAGTAAGTGCAATCAAAAATATAAACCTCAACGAAAATGCAGAATAGAAATAGGTAGGAAACAAAGTATTCCTTCCTAGCAGCAAGTAAATAATTTAAACAACAGATATACGAACAAGTATTACAACAACACTTACGCGCTGCCGTCCGTCTCTTCTGGTGACTAATCAGCTTCTTTTATGTTAAATCTAATCAACAACAAAAAAGTACACTAAAAAAAGTAAAAGTACAGCTGGGATAAGTGTAATGTTTATACAGTACCATTCATTTGAGATTGAGAATATTTGTTTAAGTCTCTTATGTTCACCAAGGCTGCATTTATTTGAAATATACATTAAAACAGTGATATTATGAAATATCATTACAATTTTAAATAACTTTTAATATATTTAGAAATTATAATGTACTCTTGTGATGGTAAAGTCTTCAGTGTCACATGATCTTTCAGAAATCATTATAATACATTAATTTGGTGTTTATTTATTTATTTATTTTCATCGATGTTTAAAGCAATATTTTTGAGGAACATTATACATGTCTTTACTGTCACTTTTGAAAATTTTAATTAAAAAAAAAACTTTTAAACAGCAGTGTATACAACCCGAAGCCCGTAAATGTTTTTTTTTTTTAATTTGAATAAAATGAACACTAATAGAATTTTAAATCACACAAGCCAATATTTTATTCACGATAGAACATAGATAACAAATGTTTAAACTGAGAAATGTTACAATTTTATGCACAAAATGAGCTCATTTCAAATTTGATGCCTGCTACAGGTCTCAAAATAGTTGGGACGGGGGCATGTTTACCATGGTGTTGCATCTCCTCTTCTTTTCAAAACAGTTTGAAGACGTCTGGGCATCGTTGTTATGAGTTTCTGGAACTTTGGTGTTGGAATTTGGTCCCATCCTTGCCTGATATAGGTTTCCAACTTCTGAAGAGTTTGTAGTCGTCTTTGACGTATTTTTCGTTTAATGATGCGCCAAATGTTCTCTATAGGTGAAGATCTGGACTGCAGGCAGGCCAATTCAGCACCCGGACTCTTCTACTACGAAGCCATGCTATTGTAATAGCTGCAGTATGTGGTTTTGCATTGTCCTGCTGAAATACACGTCATCTGGAGGGAAGCATATGTTTCTCTAAAACCTTTATATACCTTTCAGCATTCATAGTGCCTTCCAAAACATGCAAGCTGCCCATACCGTATGCACTTATGTACCCCTATACCATCAGAGATGCTGGCTTTTGAACTGAACGCTGATAACATGCTGGAAGTTCTCCCTCCTCTTTAGCGCGGATGACATGGCGTCTGTGATTTCCAACAAGAATGTCAAATTTGGACTCGTCTGACCATAGAACACTTTTCCACTTTGGTCACATAGGTTCCTTTTTGCATGATAGAGCTTTAGTTGGCATCTGCAGATGGCACGGTGGATTGTGTTTACCGACAGTGGTTTCTGGAAGTATTCCTGGGCCCATTTAGTAGACCACGGGAATCCAACAAAGGTCTTCGGCCTTGTCCCTTACACACAGAGATTTCTCCAGTTTCTATGAATCTTTTGATGATGTTATGCACTGAGGATGATGAGATTTGCAAAGCCTTTGCAATTTGACGTTGAGGAACATTGTTTTTAAAGTATTCCACAAACTTTTTACACACACTTTCACAGATTGGAGAGCCTACTTCTGAGAGACTCTGCCTCATAAGACATCCCTTTTATAGCTAATCATGTTACAGACCTGATGTCAATTAACTTAATTAGTTGCTAGATGTTCTCTCAGCTGAATCTTTTCAAAATTTCTTGCTTTTTCAGCACTTTGTTGCCCCCGTGCCAACTATTTTGAGACCTATAGCAGGCATCAAATTTGAAATGAGCTCATTTAGTGGATAAAAGTGTAAAATTTCTCAGTTTAAACATTTATGTTCTTTATGTTCTATTGTCAATAAAATATTGGCTCATGTGATATGAAAGTCTTTTAGTTTTCATTTTATTCAAATTTAAAAAACGTCCCAACATTTCCAGAATTCGGGTTGTATATTTGTTTAATAATGTTGATGTTGAGCATAACAATTATCCCTGCTCTACTCTTCTGTTATTCAGAATGAATATTAGTTATTCAGACAGTGTGGGGATGAATGAGGTTAGCTAAAAAGAATGCAAATGCAAACTGAGTCAACGTACAAATGAATTAATGGAGATGATAATTGCTCACTCAATACCCCATTACATCACTTTTAAGAGTTAACAGTCTGTGTGTTAGTGCTGTTTATGCCTCACAATGATTTCATTATCAGCTGAAGTCTCTGTTTGTCTTCATCTTTAACGCACACACAGACAGAGGCTTTGATAACTGGCCTTGAATCCAGTGAATGAGTAAATACGCTAAGCTCTTGAATCAACTCCACAGATAATGGCATCTATGCATTATTCATATAGCTGAATCAGCGATCTCTCTCGTAGCGTTTCGGCATCCTCCTATCGCCCTCATACATCTACAAATACAAACCTGAGAACAAAAGGCTGTGTTTTGTCTCTGACTCTCTTGCAGACTAGTAAGTGTCTCATACGCCTATAAAAGAACATTTGGTGGAAATCTTGTCAGAAACGGAATGCCAAAAGGGGAATAAGCCATCTAGAGGCATTAGAATGAATGAAAACAGCTGTATTTACAGTACGTTACATAGAACAACTAGAATGGAGCTGAAGAGGGCAAAAGTTGTCTCGTAAATTCAGAGGTTTATTCTTCAGTGTTTTAAAGTCCATTTTAATGAATCACTTCCTTCAAGAAAAAACAGAGTCATTGTTTAAAAGCTCATTTGCATATAATTTGTGACCTGTTTATACTCTAATTGATGGACTCAAATTCAATCAAAAATAATGATTTGTTAATGATTCAGACATCCCTATTTTAGTATTATTTATAAAGTATTCGTATTTTGCATTATTTTTTCAGTTTTCATTTTAATTTGTTTGTTTCAGTAATTTTATGTGCCTTTGTCATTATATTTTTTTGTTTTTATTAACCTTTTTTATTTTAGTTTTAGTTATTTGAGTTAGTTGCCAAGGCCCCATACACAATTTATTTTATTTTATTTTATTTTATTTTATATTAGCCTTTCAATTACTGAAAACAGTTTTTAATAATTTTAGTTTTATTTAATAACAACACTGATGACTAGTGTTTTTCTTACAGATTTTTTTTCTTGCTCTTTACAAAAAGTATGATGGTGTTCTTTGAAGTACCCCAGAGTACCATTTACATGGTACATGGCTCTAGTAAATGGTACACAAAAAAAAAAAAACCTTAGTAGTTTTCATTGATTTCACATCCACTCTTGCTCTCCTTGGCACATTCATGAGAGAAGTCATTTCTGAATTGTAAACGTATTATTCTTCCGAGTCATCTCTTGCAAATGAATCAGTAAATCCAAATGTACAAAATCTGAATGATTTGTTCAAAAGCCTAATGCAGTTCTCGGAAGAAAGTAAGTCAGATCGGTTGCAGCCAGACTTTTAAGGTGAACTCTTTATTACTTTAAGAGTGACGTTGCTCTGATTCTAGCTACACTATGGAGTCCTCATCCGAGCTACGAGTTTAAATCGCTCCGCCGAGAGCTGCCAGCACGTAGCGGAAGCGCAAACCATCCCATTCCATCGAGTGTAGTGCCATTCCATTGTGAAGCTGCGAGTGAGAGCAGCGTGGAACCTGTCTGTCAGCTTGAGCTCCACTGAAGCGAGCGCAATGAGGAATTTATAATTTCATGTTCGTGTGACATCAGAGCTAATATCTCCTCTCATCACTGTCAGGTTCCTCTCAGAACTACACACAGTCCTCCAGGGGTCAGCCTCCGTAATGCTGCGATATTGATTACAGGCTTGTCACTTTGCCAAAGGGGGAACATTTCAACACCAGGCTTTTCTTAGATCTCTGTCTTCGTGTCTGACTTTCTCTCTCCATGTCTCTGTCGTCTTCTCTCTGTGACTCTCCTTCTATCTTGCTCTCCCCTTTTGTTTCTTTGTCTTTCTTTCCACACACATTCACTCACACAGAGCAGGAAATTACCTGTGTGGAATGTGGATGTTTGGAACAGGTCACCGAGGGCCATGCTGGAGGCACTGACTGTTTCATCCACACTTAGAAGTGGGAAAAATGATCCTTGCTCGCGTTCTCTTTTTCTTTGCAGACAGCTCCTTTACTGCTGTGCTTTGTTTGATAATAGTCACCTCGGTAATGTCTTCACTGGCTTGGTCATGTGCCTCTCGGTGTAAGCCATCTATGACCTAATTAATGTGAGTGTGTGTGTGAGAGAGCTTTTTGGACCCTTCAGGGCATCATATCATAACACTACAGATGTTTGTAAGGGTGTTCTTGAAAAAAATAAGGTCCAGATCCTCTTTTCTTCTAGTTGGTCAGATAGAAAGGAGGAACTTTGCACAAATACAGTACAAAATAGAGCCTGAAAACATTTTGGTTCGTGTAAGGATCTGCGTTTAATGAGGGTTGTAAAGTTTGCAACTCTTACCAAATTTTGAGTAATCTTAATGGAGTTAAACTTCATTCATTCATTCTTTCATTCATTCTTTCATTCATTCATTCATTCATTCATTCACCAAAGGTTTTTTTTTTTTTGAAAGTACAATTACTAAGTTGGTGTCTTTTTTCACACAATAACTTCAGAGAAACAACCTTAAAAAAAAATAAAAATAAAAATACGTTATGCAATTGGCACGTTGTTTTTTTTTTTTTTAATTTATTATTTATTTGTTTTTATGCAAAGCAACTTACATTGCATTCAGGCCAAGGTACACAAGGCACACAATTTAAGCATTGCTACTATTGTTATTATTATTTATTTTATGTTTTTACGTATTTATTTGTGTGTATGTGTTTGTGAACAGGGTTGTACTCAAAAGGTAAGATGCAATATTGTAGTAATAAACTTTAAATGATAAACATGAAAAATAATGCACACATACATACATACATACATACATACATATATATATATATATATATATATATATATATATATACACACACACACACACTCACTATCCACTTTATTAGGTACACCTTGCTAGTACTGGGTTGGACCCCCTTTTGCCTTCAGAACTACCTTAATTCTTCGTGGCATAGATTCAACAAGGTGTTGGAAACATTCCTCAGAGATTTTGGTCCATATTGACATGATAGCTTCACGCAGTTGCTGCAGATTTGTCGGCTGCACATCCATGATGCGAATCTCCCGTTCCACCACATCCCAAAGGTGCTCTATTGGATTGAGACCTGGTGACTGTTGAGGCCATTTGAGTAAAGTGAGCTCATTGTCATGTTCAAGAAACCAGTCTGAGATGATCTGAGCTTTGTGACATGGTGGATTATCCTGCTGGAAGTAGCCATCAGAAGATGGGTACACTGTAGTCATAAAGGGATGGACATGGTCAGCAACAATCCTCTGGTAGGCTGTGGCATTTAAACAATGCTCAATTGGTACTAAGGGGCCCAAAGTGTGCCAAGAAAATATCCCCCACACCATTACACCACCACCAGTCTGAACCGTTAAGACAAGGCAGGACGGATCCGTGCTTTCATGTTCTTTATGCCAAATTCTGACCCTACCCATCTGAATGTCGCTGCAGAAATCAAGACTCATCAGACCAGGAAACGTTTTTTCCAATCTTCTATTGTCCAATTTTGGTGAGCCTGTGCGAATTGTAGCCTCCGTTTCCTGTTCGTAGCTGACAGGAGTGGCACCTGGTGTGGTCTTCTGCTGCTGTAGCCCATCTGCTTCAGAGTTCGACGTGTTGTGCGTTCAGATATGGCATTCTGCATACCTTGGTTGTAACGAGTGGTTATTTGAGTTACTGTTGCTTTTATATCATCTCTAACCAGTCTGCCCGTTCTCCTCTGACCTCTGACATCAACAAGGCATTTTTGTCCACACAACTGCCGTTCACTGGATATTTTCTCTTTTTCGGACCATTCTCTGTAAACCCTAGAGATGTTTGTGCGTGACATCCCAGTAGATCAGCAGTTTTTCAAATACTCAGACCAGCCCGTCTTGCACCAACAACCATTCCACGTTCAAAGTCACTTAAATTCCCTTTCTTCCCCATTCTGATGCTCGGTTTGAACTTCAGCAAGTCGTGTTCACCACATCTAGATGCCTAAATGCATTGAGTTGCTGCCATGTGATTGGCTGATTAGCAATTTGTGTTACCAAGCAATTGAACAAGTGTACCTAATAAAGTGGCCGGTGAGTGTGTGTGTGTATATACATATATGTATATTAGGGCTGTCAATCGATTAAAATATTTAATCGCGATTAATCGCATGATTGTCATGAGTTAACTCGCAATTAATCTCAATTTAATCTCACATTTTTTAACTGTTCTAAATGTACCTTAAATAAATACTTTTCATGTTTTAAATACTCTAATCAACATGGGCAATGACAAATATGGATTCTTTATGCAATATATGTTTATTATTAGTGAAACCATAGTTAACAGAGCATGAAGACTAGACATGTTTCAAAGATCATAGATGTGTTTCAAAGAACTTGCTTATGTCTATTAGACACATGAAAAAAGATATACCAGGTTCCCATTGCTTCTCTTTCTTTTCGCTGAGAAATTTACTTACACAAACCTGTTTACATTGTCGCATCACAGGGCATCTCACTTCTTCTGAACATGCAAAATGTACATTTAGGTTACAATGGGGCTAAAGGCCCCCCTTAAGAAAAAATGTGCAATTAACTGTCCCTAAAATGTATAATTGCAGAAAAAATATATATATACGTTGTATTGAACATTAATGGAGCAACATATTTTGTGTGAAAATAAATTATTCAAGTTGTTTATTTTGTTTAAAAATCTTATAAATGTATGAGGTGGCAAGAGGGGCCTTTTACCCCACACACGGGGTAAAAGGCCACCAGCATGGGGTAAAAGGCCCACGGTATTGATACAAATACTTCAGCTAAAATACTGTTTTTTAAAATAATGTCTAAGTTAATACTTGTTCAAAACAATCACTTTAGCATAGTTTGTTCTATTTTCTGCTTATTTTGAAAAATAAAATAATTATTTTTTGCTCAATAATTTAGCATAGTTTGTACTATTTTCTGCTTATTTTGAAAAATAAAAGAATTATTTTTGTTCAATAAATATACTGTCATTAAAATATGTTAATATAAAAAATATATATTTTAAAATACAGAAAAAAATAATTTTAATAAGTAAAGATTTTGAAAGTATTGAAGGAGATCCAATAATAATTGAATATATATATTTACAGTAGTAACAACAAATGATATTTTATTATATAATATGATTAATATCGTGTTTTTAAATATGATGGTTTCATTCTAAACATGAATGAACGTGATTATCTCTAATATGGACACCCAACATAATATATTATAAGTACCATCTGAATCTAACCATGTCATGTCAACAAATGGAAAAGTCAACGATCTATTATTATTAATTATCATGTTAATCACGGCGCCTTTAGCCCCAACAGCAGGGACGCTTTTTACCCCAAATACCATACTTTCACATATTCTTTCGTTATTTAAAAACTCTTGCTTTAATTATCTTAAACAAAACTGAAAATCATAAAGAAGACCTTTGTCTCAAAATATATGCATTAATTTTACTGATTCTCATTTGCTGCTTAAATCTACAACATTTTAAAAAACATAAAATATTAGATCAAGTAAGCACAGAATCAACTTCGCGCTGCTGCGCGCGATCACGTCAAATATCAGACAAATATACACGTGCATCTTGAAAAGCGGATGTTTCGAAAAGTGTTACGCCACATTTTTGTGCCATCTAGTGGTTTAGATGAAAATAATATCAAAGGCGCCTTTTACCCCGAGGCGCGTTTAGCCCCGTTGTACCCTATTATTTATTGTTACATTTGTTTGCCTCTCTGTGCCCACATACTGTATTTTGATGCAGCTAAATTCTCAATAAAACTGTTTTCATTGATATATTTTACTGTGTCTGTTGTCAGACAACGGAATGAATATGAAATAGTGACTGAAACGCGACCCATAGGCATAATATCTGCATAATATCTGTTTTAACTGAAAACCCTGTTCCTCTCATCCGCGCGCTGAACAGAGCAGACGCGGAGGGAGAGAGAGAGAGAGAGAGAGAGAGAGAGAGAGAGAGAGGGAGGTGTGTGCGCGCAGCGGGAAAGAGACCTCGCGCTCGCGCGGCAGTACAGGCGAGTCTCAGAAACTAAATAAGGTTTGGGCAAACCCTATAAAGACTGGTCGCTTGGTGCTTTTTGAAATAAATAAATAAATAATTAAGAATAAAAAGTTGCTAAAGTGGTCTGAAAAGTCGCTAAATTGGCAACACTGTCAGCATCTCCATCCATTCCCATTTCTCCAACTATAGTAGTACGGGTTAGGCCACGGGTCAAATATATATATACATATATATATATATATATGTATGTATGTGTGTGTGTGTGTGTATATATATATATATATATATATATATATATATATATATATATATATATATATATATATATGTGTATATATATGTATGTATACAGCAAGTACAATCAATGAATATTAATTCAATAGACTGTCTCTGAATATGACTTTAGTTATATATTACAAGAAGTCATATATTCAGAAACAGACTATTGAATTGATGTTTATTTGTTGTATGATTTCAATTGCTCAGATGGTCCAGGCCTTTGAGGTGGGCAAAATGTTTTAGTTACTTTTCATAGTAGATTAATTTAATATTAGGTAATAGTTTATCTAACAGTTCTTGCAACAATAACAACAACAACAAAAAAAGGTTTTGTGTCTCTAATGCACTGACACTAAAGTGTACCATATTTACGGAAGTTGTTAGGCCTATCACAGAAAGTAGCCTTAATGGAAGCCGTAGACAAGACCAGCAAGCAAACATGCCAGAGACAAGCCACACATGCTAGAGTTACTTACTACAAACTAAATGTGATCTTAATTAACATTGTCCCTTAATCAATAGTAAGAGCTGTTATTCATTTTTAATCATGGTAGAACATGCGTATCGTCGGTCTTAATGTTCAATTTTTTTGAAAGGGTCCTCGCGCAGCCACTCTATTTGTGAATGATAATGTGGACTGCCATGTAGGGACTTGTTTTTGTATCAAAGCTTTTTAAAGAAGATTTGCCGCTCTGCCCGGCTTCCATCCTTGTAGTGGAAGACTAGATAATCTGATCCATCTAAGCACCCTCAACAAGGATTTACATATTTGAGGTTGTCTTTTTTAAGAAAATTGGAATTTGCAATTAGATGAGAGAGCAACACTCTTTTCGTGTGTGCGGCCCACTTCAAAGATTGTTGTTTTTCCGAGTCAAATGATGCATCTCCCTGCGTCTTCCCTTTTCCGCAGCCCATATGTGCTCACAGAGACCACAGAGCCGTGGGAGAAAAATGGATTACAAATGAGAAATTACCGCTGTGGAATGAGAGGAAAACACATTGCTTAAATTTCCTTGTCTTTCAGGTATTGAGCGATTTGTCTCAAATGCACCGCAGAAATGAAAAAATGAAGCTTTTCCCTAACATGAATTTGAATCAGCCCGTGGCTATGCTATTGACCCTCAATCACAACTCACGGCTCTTCCGAGATTTGGAGTTATGCTTTCTCTCTGCATATCACCATCCAGTTTCTTTTTCCCTCCCTCCCTCTACATTTAGAGAGAGAAAACACTTCATGTGCAAAGAAACAAAACGCTTTGTTTTATTGACGTGGAAAATTGTTCTTTGACGATTATTATTTGTTTATGCCATTGCATATCAGGGCCTATTTTCTTTTTGTTGACATTGTGAGACGGGAAAAAGACTAAGGCTACATTTAAGTTCTGGATGATTGGGCACAGACCGCCATGTCACTCCACTGACCAGACACCAGTTGTCGACGACGCCTCCCCGTATCATATGTGCGCCATCTGCAATCCATATTTGCCTAATCAAACAACATTCATATCAGTGCTAATAATCAGCGGCGCTGCAGAGTCTGCCTGGCCGAGATATCATCACTCTCATATTCCACTCATATCCGAAATGCCCTATCTGCACTCCACAGATTACCGTTACAGAATTACCCTACGCCAATGTTCAAAGCGCTTCTCTCTCTCCTGCCTCCAGCAATTTAAACATTCCCGCCTGCTCCGAGTTCCACCATTAATGCCGACAGTTGGGAATGAGGAGAGAGGCACAATAAAGATCGGTGAAATTTTTGTAGTTGTAAAATAGAGTAGGGGGTTCATTCCTTTTACAGTATAACAGGTACAGAAATGTTTGAATTCTGTAACTTTTAAAGAGCTGTTGTAATTTTAAGGAAATATTTCTGAACGTGTTTGTGTCTGTCTATCTACATTCTTAAAAATGAAGGTTCCAAAAGGGGATTTTCACAGCAATAACATAGAAGAATACTTTTGGGTTCCCCCCAAAAAACTTTAATTGAACAATTCTTAACTGTATAGATATATTTTAATTAAGTTTTTATATTTTATGACTGTATATAGTTATTAATTAGTTATTAATTGAATATATTTTCTGAATACATTTTTATATTTTTTATTGTATTTCAGTTAACATTGTATTTACAGTAACAAAAATGTACTTGATTACCAATTAAAATAATGTTTGAAAAAAAAACTGATTTAAGAAAGAAAAACAATGAAGAAATACATGGAATACTTTTTTTTTTTCAAAGTTGACAACTGCTCAAGCAAAGTAGTGAAACTATTTACAATTCATCCCTATTATATTCACTTAATTCTAATATTGTTATAAACGAAAGCTAGTAGGATATCCATATTAAAGTAAATTAAGATGTGTATGATGGGGATCTGAAAATACTGCGGTGTTGGAATGACCCATCCGCTCTGACTTCCCTCTTGCTTCCATCAATCAAAATAATAAGACAGTATTGTACTATACACTATATCCTACAATTGGGGTCTTATTTTATTTGTTTTATAGAATTCTTTAGCCTAACTCAAAGGATAGATGAACCAAGCGATTTATCTTTATCCGTTCATCCGTCAAGAAATTTAAGTCCTGTATTAGCAGCTAAAAGGTTCTGTGTTCATTCTCCTTTTTTGCATTAGTTGATTAATTCTTTCTTTATCAGCCATAAATAAATATATAAAAAGATACATAAGATAAATTAAGCTACAGTAACCCACTGCTGATGTTTAGAGCAAAGCAGACCAGACAGTACACAAGGTCTCTCCATCTTTCTATCTCTCTCTCTCTCTCCCTGATATTATACCATAGTGCAGGAAATATGAATTATGCTTACACTGAGCTGCTACGGTGATTGGTTTATGTATTCTCCTCATTTGCATTGGGTGAGGCCAAAGTGTCCAAGTAAACTCCGTCGACGATGGATGATCCAATCAGCAGCACATGGCACAAAAAGATGATAGACAATAAATTTGATTTAAAAAGGCTCCGTACAACTAGCAGAAAATATGCTACAGCTTCTTTATTATCACAGTCAGTCTTGACACGTTGAAAACGTGAACACAGGATTTTTAGTCTGTGTAGTGGCCAAATATGTGGCAGTGAAATGAAAATGAATAGCTTTTGAGCTCGCCTCATTCACTACTAAAGGTATTACTGTCTAATCGAGTATTCACTGACAAGTCCACTACATTTAAGTAAGTGCTTTTGTAAGAGAAAAGTGAAGTTAAAAGCGAGCAGATAAAAACAATTTTAGATGGCACTGTTTTATTTTGCTTTTCTGTAGCTGATCTTAGCCAGTCAAGGCCTGTTCACACCAAAAACGATAACTAAAAACAACTGTAACTACATTAGCGTCCACACCAGTGCACAATATCATTCCACCTTAATGCTGGATGGATTCTGATTGGCTGTCAATGTTTTGATCATTCATCGACTAGGAAAAAAATGGTGTGAAAGTGATTCCAAAGATATCGTTCCACTTTTTTTATACTTGTAACGAGGGCTCAGCTATTATTTTACATTTAGAATGATTTCTAAAGCTTTATTGTTATTGTATTTATCATCCTCGGTGTGAATGGACCTTTACTACCGCATGTTATCATATACAAGAAATCTGTCTTAGAAATACATCTCATCATCTTCTGTACGAAGGGAAAAAAGCCATCTCTGCAAATACGGACACATGCAAGATATATCTTACCATAATCATGATCATTCATTGGGGCTGTTGCAGTCATTATGGTCTTATTAAATTGATTTTCATTGAATACAGTCAATTAATCAAACAGGTCAATTGGATTGAGTCAGATTTTCCACAGATGGCTCATGGTTGGAGCAGCAGTAAAAGCGTGGGCAGACTCGAGGGCTGGGGAACTGCAATCATATGGATAATGTCAAGGGGAAAATGTTCTTGCCTACAGTTAGCAGTAAACCTGCACTATGGAATCCGGGGATGCTTATTTAATTTGTTAGAGAAATGAGAGCAGAATTAATTTGATTTAAAAGCACAGGCTTGGAATGTTGACCGGATACGATGCGGGTTTGCCTTTAATCTCCACTCTTTCATTCTCAGGTGCTGCAGATGTATCTAGATTTAACTGTGCCACTTTCATTTTTACTCGAATTTCAACATCCTGACATTTTAAAGTATTTTTCATGTAGGCGGTAGTGAGAACTGCGCAGCGATGATGCAGGGAAGCAATCAAGATCTCATGGCAGCGAAGTAACACAAATGAACAAATCAGTTTACCTCGCTTTGATGGATGAGTCATTTGTCAAGGGGGATGTTCAAGCTGCACAAACACTTTTTATTCCAACATCAGAAAACAAACATTTTCCTAATGTTGAACAAATGCTACTTTCCTAGTCCTTGACCTCCTGATAATAGCAAAAATACCAGCCAAGCATTGTGAGATGATTCCAAATGCATATAGGCGCTCAGAAACCAACTGAGATATCATCAGCGGAGTGACAAAGCACTTGGGAATGCAGTTATACAGGGAGATTGTGGGGTGATGCACAGAGGCTATAGAGACACAATGAGACTATGGAGATGTAGTCACACACTGAGACTGTGTACCATAAAAAAAAAAAAAAAAAACAAAAAAAAAAAAAAAAAACAATAATAATAAAATAAAGAAGTGTTGAGAGAAGCTAAAAAAAAAAAAAAAAAGTGCCGACATGATGCAATAAGATTTGAATTTTTGATATTTTAATTTGTTTGAACGTTACAGCTACAGATTTCTCGAATGCTACTCTCTTAATGATTAAATTCAGACCAATTTCCAAAGGTGTAGAAAATCAAGCACCTAGCCATTCTGCATTTACAAACATTTGTGAAAAAAAATAAAAATATATATATTTCTAAAGAGTTCCACGGTCAAATGTAAGTAGTATTATTGGAAAGTGGAAACGTTTAGGAGCAGCAACAACTCAACCATGAATCGTAAGACCCTTCACTTGTTCCAAACATCTTCCAAAGAAAGAGTTTCTTTCTTCTGTTTATCACAAAAGAAGATATTTTGAAGAATGCTGCTAACCAAACAGTTGACAGTAGCCATTGACTTTCATATATATAGATATGTTTTCATTTGTGTGTGACTGTAAATGTGAACGGATGAAGAATTATGTTTGTGTGTTTGTTTTTATTATCTGCTATTATGCATTTGTGATGAGAGTGTGTGCATTTGTGCATATGTGAACTTTCACATGTCACTGAGCTAAATTTAGGTGACAGGCCACACACACTCAGACCAAGTATGTGTATTTTTATATTTTTTTCTATGGAAGTCATCAACTCTTTGATTACCAACAGTGGGGGTGTTCGATGGGGAAATGCATACATGTCTGAAACACATTGAGGGTGAGTAAATGATGGCCGATTTTTCATTTTTGGGTGAACTATCCCTTTAAGAAAAGGTGTGCTGTTTTTTTACTGTGAGTCAGACCCAGGTTGAGCAGTTGACAGAATATGGTTAATTTTTTCCCCCCGTTTCTTTAGTGCAAGCATGTGTGTGCAGGCTGAAATGTTGACAGTAAGGTTAGAAGGAGAGTGCATTGCACCTCAGGCTTGTCCTGTCTCATAGTGAGCTGCTGATAGCTTGGAAGTGACAGCTATCCTCTTGTTGATGTTTACAAGGATTACAGTCTGTGTATGTTCAGCGAGGTTATGTGTGTACTCAGGCTCTGTGGTTTGTCCAACACTTGCACATTGAATTAATGTGTGTGTGCGTGTGACCATGTGAGAGCATATTTGGTTTTTGGGTCATTAGATATGTTAGGTTAAAAATAAGGCCATGTGTATTTGAACAGGATTAGGTCTGTTGGTCTTTTAGGCCTTCCTGTCAGAGTTTTCGTTTGTGTGTGACTGTAAATGTAAACGGATGAAGATTTATGTTTGTGTGTGTTTTGTATTATCTGGTATTATGCATTTGTGATGAGAGTGTGTGCTTTTGTGCATGTGTGGACTTTCACACATGTCACCGAGCTAAATTTAGGTGACAGGCCACACACACTCAGATCAGGTGTGAGGAGGGCCGCCAGCCTGATTACAGCCCATCACAGGAAGTTGTCAAGATGGCCCCCTAGCAACACCTCGATGGCAACAACAGCTACAGACATGCACACAAACAAGAAAGGTCAAACTCTCACCCCTCTCTCTTTCACACTCTCTTTTTCTCTGTCTTATTCTCTCACACTGACACACACACATCACCGTGACCAAAATCTATCACAAAACAGCAGGCCGCTCTACCAAGTTTTGTGGGACAGGGTGGTTGTGATTTTTTAAATGCTAATACTTTCTGGTGGCGAATACATTCAGAAAGGTGATGAATTTAGAGGTGCAACCTCTTGGAGAGAGATTTAACATGCTGAGCATGTAAAACAGCAGTAACAGCATGGTAAACTCTCTCAGAGAAGCTGCCTCTCTAAATTCATCTCTGTCATAACACCAGCACTACAGTCATCAAAGTGACATTTGGTAACAAAAGCCTTTTCTACACAGAGGTTCCGGAAAATTCTCGGAAGATTTTGTTCAGTCACACTTCCAGAAAAGACAAATCTGACATTATAGTGTGATGTTTTATGTACACACGTATGCGTGCAATGTGTTGTCTTCTTTTAAAGAGTCGCATCATGTGTGGTACCACTATGTCAGGTACACTACATAAAGTTATAGGATCTGTTTTTTCACAATACATGACTGTTTTAGGTATCATGAAGTTGTTGTGGTTTGCATATTACAAGATGGATTGGCAACTGGTGGTCACATATTACACAACATTTCACTAGGAACTAGGAAGAATTTTAAATTATAAGATTTTAAATAAAAATCTTTGTTTTTTTTTTTTTGTTTGTTTGTTTTTTTTTAAACGTTTGACCGATTCTCAATATTTAATTTGTCAAATTGAAAATGTAACTTCAACATGATTCAAGTAAATTTTTCTTTATTAACCCTCTAAAGAAAATAGTTTTTTCTATGTAAACATGGACGCGTTTGACTGTTGAGCTCGCGTCTCTTGCAGCATCTCAAATATTAAACGCGGCACTCAAGTTAAAAGAGCTTTAACTCATATCTTCTTGCATTTTTTTCCTATTACTCTGTCCGCGTCGCATCTTTGTCAAACAAAAACGATATGTTATTCTGTGTATGTTGTATTCTATGTGATATGATTTTGTCACACGTGAGCGGTTAATCATGTGCGCCGACATGCATTCAGATCATTCTTTTATCTTTACTGTTATCATTGGCATATTGTCGAAGTATCTAATTCTAACGTTTGGTAAAATTTCTATTCAAAATTTTGTGATTTCTCGATTTCTAAAAAAAATTAAATTAGTAGCAAAACATTACATTCGAATTAATCAATAACACAGAATATCGCCATACACATAGAAGGTTCTTTATCAAAGTTTACAATTATTTCACGTTGTCATTTCCAAAGGTAAATTATAATCTGAGTAAATAACAAAGTGAGAATAAACACACGCAGCTAATTATGTGACAGAGGCTGCTTGAAGAGGCAACATTTAGAGAAAACTTTTACTGTACAGAAGCACTTCAATATGAATATTTTCACTTGAGTATGCATATTTAACTCGGCAACAGAGCATACTAGTCCTCATAAATGTTCTATTCAAACATAATTTCTCTATATCCTAACTCCTGCGCGCGCACGCGCTCTCGCGCCCCCTCCCTTTCTGTCTATTGAAATGAGAGTGTTTTGACCCCCATGTTGCAATTTTAAATTAAAAATCTATACTCCATCTCGGTTTGGAGAGCCCTTTTGTCAACAGAGAGGCTCTAGGTTGTAATTGGCTCCTGTTCTGTTTGTGATACACTGGTAACCTATGAACTTTTCCTGCCGATTGACTGCTCAAGGTGAATTTCAAGGTAGATCTTATATGAGCCACTTCATTTGTATTGAAGCAGGGAGAACTCAGCTGTAGGGCCAAGGATTGAGGATGATTCTTTAGATGAAATGATAAAATGATGCCTTTAATTATTTTGCTTCCATAATCTGTAATGTGTAATTGAATATAAAGTTAAATAGAGAGGTAGGCACTTCTGATACACAATTAGTGCATGACGCTGTCAAGCTATTTTCAGAAAACTAAAAGTGAGGTCTTCCTGTAAAATTAATTACACAGCCGCTCGCAAAAATTAACTTACCTTGAAATGACATGGCTCCCTTTCAAATTGGGTCACGAAAGTTGCTTTCCTATATAACTATGGTGGTCTCCTGTCTGCACCCTTCTTTTCTTTGTTTTAGCACTTATTAACTCCCTCTTCAAGAGAATTAATTCAAGAGAGCCTGTTATATTAGATACAAGGATCTAAGCAGATTTTTCTAATAGATTTATTATTTTTGAGCTAATAAAATATATAACCCAGAGTCAAGTGAGAGGCTCACTTAAAACTGTGGCATTACAAAATCAAATTAAATAATAAAATAAATAATCGGGCCAGAGCAAGAGTAGTGGTAGAATATATATATATATATATATATATATATATATATATATATATATTAGTGCTGTCAAAGTTAACGCGTTAACGCAAATTCATTTTAACGGCACTAATTTTATTAACGCACGATTAACGCAGCTCACATTTTCTACTGTGTTTTCTATTTTTCAGTGTAGTCAAGCAGTCACTATCTTTTACTGTATATTCCTTTATCTTGAGTGGATTTAAAATTTGTAGGACAAATCCTAAAATTCAATAAAAATTAAATGTAATTTGAATTACTGATTAATAAGAATATAAATTGGTATAGACTTTTTTTGTGCTGTTTCTTGCACTATACTATGTTACAACCTCAAAACACTTTTACCATAGTGCATGGTTTGTAAACTACTACATTTCTACATTTAGGTAAAATACATGTACAGTAAGTCCCAAGAAACACAAGTCATGATAAAAGAGCTCAAAGACTTTGCCTTTAGAAGCAAGCTAAAAAGCCATGTTTGCTTCAGCAAATGCGTTATTATTTCATGTTTGCTTTTGTTAACACTTTTGGTTAGGTTTAGGGTAGCGGTTTAGTGACGGTTGTATGTTATTTTCAAAAGTTTTACCGCCACTCAATTGCAATTTTAATTGAACAACAACCAATGTAATAAAAAGTTTACAGATTCACATTCATCTGTTTTGGATAAAGCTGAATATGCTTTTAGTGCCACTCACTTGACATTTCATTTTGAAAGTGTTGCGAAATGTGCAACAAGCAACAAAATGTCATTTTGCAGAAATGTCATCACAGGTATATTAACCTGGGATAGTGAGAACACTTTGTTCTTAAGAATACTGTGTTAAAGTATATGTCAGTGGTATTAAACACCACCAGAACAGACAATAGTGGAAAGGAAGCATCAAGTTTGACGTGTACGGGTACTGCTTAGCCCAGTTTCTAGAGGTTAAGCAGAGGCAGAGAGGTCGTATTACCCCATCAAGGCTTTACGCATCGCCGAATGCTTTTGATGCTGTCAGAAACACTTCGGTGTTACGCCAGGCTACAGTATATAAAGCATGTGTCAAAGAGAAAGAACGAGTGTCAGTGCATTTGTGTAAAACCCCAGGAAAGGGTACTGGCAATGAACGTTAATGCAAGGCAGAACCGTGCCAACCTATGAGTAAAAAGCTTTTCAAGAATAACAGAAATGGGAAAAATGCCATGTGTATGGATAGAGCGAGGATGGGTTTGCTTTTTGTCAAAGTTCACCTTCAGCTTACCTTTAAGCTATTATCACAGATGGAAGTCACAGTTTAAGAAGTCAGATCGGTGTGTGTGGTGTGCATGTGTGTCCTCAGGGTGGAAGAGGATAAAGCTCCACTGTGAGATCTGTTCCACCACGGCATGGTCAACGATACCCGTAACACTTGACTGAACTTAATCTCAAGTGTGCGTCTTTTGTGTGCTTCTGTGCTTGACTGATCACCATCTCTGAGTCACATTAGTGCCGTCTGATCTCCGGCAGGCATCTCGTCTCAGCTTGAGGGCTATGGCCTCCTCTCTGTCACCATCTGTAGTGTTCTGCCGATGCATTAAAGGTGTGTTTGCGTGAGTGTTGCGGGCAGCAGCCTCCTCTCTGTACCGCCATCTGTGCTGGTACGCTAACAGAACTAAAGGTGACGTTACAATACGCTAAGCTACTGTGCTTGGCTACTAGCGGCCTCACTGGGTTTTACTTCTGTTTTATTATTTGTTTGTGTTAATAAACTTGTGTTAAGGTAGACTGAAGGAGACATGCGGTATATGTTTCAAGGAGGCCTTGAGAAAGTGTTGTGTTAACATTCTGGATGAGTGTTTGTTGTTATTATTTATATTCATTCATTCATCCATCCATCCTTCCATCCATCCATCCATCCATCCATCCATCCATCCATTCATTCATTCTCCAAACCGCTTATGCTCTGTTCTGTGGGGATGCCGAAGCTGTTTTTTATTAATATTTTGAATTGGCTTTTATCTTTATATTTTCAATTTAATTTTAATTCCATTTTGTGGAATTTTGTTGAAAAAATCTGACTACACTGCAAAAAATGTTTTTCTTACTTAGATTTTTTGTCTTGTTTCCAGCCAAAATATCTAAAAATCCTTAAATCAAGAAGGATTTTCTAGACAAGTAAATATTTTCTTATTTTCAGAAAAAAAACAAAAACAAAAACAAAAAAAAAGTCAAAATTAAGTGAGTTTTTG
Source organism: Spinibarbus caldwelli (assembly GCA_039654775.1). Taxonomy (NCBI): domain Eukaryota; kingdom Metazoa; phylum Chordata; class Actinopteri; order Cypriniformes; family Cyprinidae; genus Spinibarbus; species Spinibarbus caldwelli. The sequence continues at coordinate 10,673,111 of CM077224.1, read as the reverse complement.
GGAAAGAAATGGGGTAAGAAAAATAATCTTATTTCAAACAGAAAACAAGATTATTTTGCTTACCCCATTGGGAGATTATTTTGCTTGTTTCGAGCAAAAACTCACTTAATTTTAACTTGTTTTTTCTGAAAACAAGACAATAATTTTTACTTGTCTAGAAAGTCCTCCTTGATTTTTAGATAGTTTGGCTGGAAACAAGACAAATAAAAAAAAATAAAAATCCAAGTAATAAAAGCATTTTTTGCAGTGCATTAGTTTTTTGTTGAAATATTTTTTTTGTTTTGTTTTGTTTGTTTGTTTTTGTTTTTTTGTTTTTTTCTTTTAGTTTTTATGTTTGTCCAGTTAGTAATTTTAGTGCTTCAACTTTAAATTATTTCAGTTAGTTGGCAAAGCAACACGTCTACACTCGAATTACATAAAATAGGGCCCAATGCACTGTCAATATGAAGGAATTGTCTGTATTTATTTCAGTATTTATTTATTTATCTATTAAGCGTTTTTACCCCTATTTTGAGTTATGCATTGCATTGTGTTGTTTTAGGGTTATAATGTCCATAAAACCTAATAGAAAATTATAAAGGCAGAAAATGACCAGTACCTTTTTTTGTTTTCTTTCATTGTAATTCTTGTTCAGTTTAAGTTATTCATCTAATATTTACATTTTATTTCAGCTTTATTTAAATATTAAAAAAAAAATAATCTTTTTAACACTATGCACTATGATTGCCATATCTGTTATCAGCTGATATCAGAATTACCTTATTACCTTTGTTGTCATCTAATCTTTAAAATCACTAATATTTTAATAACACTGTTAAATGTAATCGTTAGCATATCGTAATATGAAGGTTTTTTTTTTTTTTTTTTTTTACTGTAATGTAATTTGATACCTTTTCACTTGTATCTTTGAAATTAACAGATTTTAGTTTTTAATTTGTTTAGACAAAATACCATAGAATTTAAATATTAGCCTTTTATTGGTTATTGGCCAGTAAATAATTAGCAGCTAATTGGTATTAGACAAAATATAGCTATTGCATAATGTAGCTATTGCTACAAATATACCCTTGCTACTTAAGACTGTTTTTGTGCTCCAGGGTCACAATTAAAGTATTGTTGCATAACTGCTAGCCTCAGTTTTTTTTTTTTTTTTTTGGAGCTGCACATGCCATGTTACTAAACATTCTTCACCAGAATAATGACATCATGTCAACACTGACTGGTGGAACTACAAGAAAGCACAAATAATCGAACTAAATATTAGTGACAGATTTGTTTAAAAGCATTTGATTTCAGAATACATTAATACATTGTTAGTCAGCTAAATTTTGACCCCAGACACAATACAAACCCAGTGACGGCCTGGAGTAGCAGGTTTCAAACATTAGTGAAGAAGACCAGGTACTTCTGCTGCAAGTCTAATTATAATTAGTCTAAACATACAGTTGTAGTGAGCACACATGATTTGGTCCTCTGTGTTTAAAGAAAGAAAATATCACTCTCTGTACAGTGATTAGCCTGAAATCAAAGAGAACGCAATCTTTAAAGGGCCATTTGTGTCTGTATGTTTATTTGTTCTTTAAAACATCCAGTGACTTTCATGTTTAATTCCCTCTGTAAACAGTTGTTAATGAGACATTTAATAGTTCTGTGATTATTATGCTTGTTCTGACCTATCAGTCAATAATGTGGAAATCAAACAGGTTTCTCATAAAGAAGCCCAACAGCAGGGGTCCGGAAGTAAAAATCCCATTCGCTTGCTTTATAGAGAAATTGATTTTTAGCAATAATTTGCAAACCTTTAAGCTGTGAGGTTGTTAAATGATGGTAAGAGCTTCTGTATAAGCCATACTGAAAGTCACTGTGATTTCTACATCATTTTAACATAATTCAGTGTACCCTTACATGGCTAGTCATTTATTAGTCTATACAATACACAAATGTTTAGATATACTTTTTGAATGTATTTTACCTTTTTAATGCATCAGGCATTACAAACCTTGTATAGCTTGGCATCCTAGAAAGACTCAACCCAGGCAGACCAAACTGACACCAAATTCTAGGCCGCTGACAAATAGACAAAAATAAGCTTTCTGTTGCATTCTGTTTTTTTCAGCCCACTATATTGTGTCCGTTAGACAATATTACAATGAAAATGTCACAGTGTTACCCACGTATGCAATCGCATACGAATATTTGTTAAAAATCCCATAGACGTCTGATACACAACAGCTTAATAATGTAATGATAGAGCATTATTCTTAATCCACATACAATAAACATCAAAAGCTCTTTAGCTCTTTTGTTTTAGAGACATAGCTTTGAGGTGTTAGTGGCCATTTGTTTGAGCGTGTCAATATTTAACATTCATGATCTCATTTTTATCACAATTAAAACAGACAGGTTAAGCAGACCGCACCTGGGTAAAATCATGCCTCCAGGTTAACACATGCTGAAATGTGTTTTCACGCTCCAATATTCTCAATGTGTGTGTTTCCACACCATGGGTTGGGTTGTTATTGTGCTTTTGTGCCAATGCTATTGTCTGCTGTTGTGTTTAGTGTTCTTTTTAGGGATGACAATATGAATTAAAAATGAATAAACTGAAGAAAATTTACATTAAGATAATTATTATTCTTGTTTTTAATAATAGTAGTAGTAGTATTCTTATTCTTATTATTATACTGGAGATACATGTCTTTATTACTGTAATACTACTACTACTACTACTACTACTACTACTACTACTAATAATAATAATAATGTATTATTATTATTATTATTATTATTAATAATAATAATAATAAGAAGAAGAATACTACTACTACTACTACTACTACTAATTATTATTATTATTATTATTATTATTATTATTATTATTATTATTATTATTATTATTATTAAAATGAAACAAGATATTTATCTTTAGTACTCTCATCTCTTAAGTATTAAATAATATTATTATTGATAATAAGACTACTATTACTACTACTACTACTACTACTACTACTACTATGATTATTTTTATTATTATTATTATTATTATTATTATTATTATTATCATTATTATTATTTTTTTTAAAAATCAAGACATTTATCTTCAGTATTATCTCTTTAGTATTGCTTTTTAATGTTAATATTTTTATTAATAATAACCATTGTTATTATTAGTCGTAGTAGTATTACGAAAGAATACTGAAAGATAAGAATACTGAAGGTAAATTATTATTTTTCTTATTCTTATAGTAATGATAAAGACAGTTTATCACCAATATTCTTTCTAAACTCTTTAACAGTTGAGATGATAACTATATACAAAGTGTTTTGTTTGTGTGCGGGTGCGGCTGCGTGTTTGTTTATCTCCTTAAAACAATAAGGCTCTAGCTCTACATGTGAACATCCAGCTTTTGGCCCATCTCTATTGCGAATTATTGTTATGAAGCACAGGTACATTACAACAATTAATTAAGTGAACTAGGAGCATAACGTTATTAGCCAGTATGATTTGAATAACAATATGGCCCACATACACAGATACTCACTGTACAATAGGAGCAGGTGTACGCCAGGACCAGATGCTCTTATGCCAGGCTAATTACTGCAGCTTGTTTTTGGGCCAAACACCCATCTGTCAATCAAACACACACTCAGGGCAAAAAGGCATCATTACAGACTCCTCACCAACACACACATGCTTCAAGCAAGCTGTTTCATTAAAGCCCAAGTGTGAAGTAATGTGAGCAGGAGTACAGCAGAGTGGCCTACTGAAAGATGACTAGTGCTAAGAGTACATGATTACATATTTGCGAATGTGTCTGCTGACTGCTGACTGGGGATTTAAAACGTGACATTGGTTTTGCCAAGTAGAAAGTGTTCCTAAATCAACATTCCTGTCAAAAAAGAAAAAAGAAAAAAAAAAAAAAAAAAAAAAAACAGTTCTAACCATAAGCAATATTGAATATTATTGATGTAGATTTATTTTTCTTGATTAAATCTTGTTGAAGCCTTAACCCCAGACTCATACAACCTTAAAATCTGCTTGGTTGATAGAAATGGTGTTCCAGCACCAATAAGAATGTTGATAAATCCTTGCTGTTTGTCTTGAATTAATTCTGTGTTTAGCTTATATTATCCTAATATGCTAATTAAATGAAGTCTGAATCTTTGAAAGATGTTCAAGATTGCTTTGGCAGCGAGTAGCAAGTAAACAAGATATCTAGAGCACAACATAATTTTTGATTGTTTTCAAAGTTAAAGTCACCATGAAATCAAAATTGACAATTCCTTTTTTTTCTTAAATTTGTTTCTCCTTATAATCTTTAATATTTTGTGTTGCATATTTGTATGTTGTCTCTGGCAACCAATATTGCCAGCTTTTTCAATCATATAACTCTTGTGTTCTGCTTTCTGTTGCATGATAAAATCATATCAGCAACCTTATTTACTGTATGTATGTATGTATGTATTTATTCATTTATTTAATAAACTTGTGGCATCATTGACCAAAGGGTCAGCTCGTTTTTTTTTCTTTCTTTCTTTCTTTCTTTCTTTCTTTCTTTCTTTCTTTCTTTCTTTCTTTCTTTCTTTCTAATTTTATTATTTATTTTAATTTATAAAAACATGCTCAAAGATTTCTTTATTATTCCTCATCAATGCAAGAAATAACAAGTTCTGTGTGAAAGGCCCCCTATATATATTTATATATATATATATATATATATATATATATATATATATATATATATATGCATGACACAGAAAAAATAAATAAAAAATAAATACATACATACATACATATACATATGTGTGTGTATATATATATATATATGGTCTGTTATTGTGGTATAATTCATAGTCGTTGGTTTGAATCTATCTGTCCTGTCTAAGTCGATGGTTCTTTGCCAGAATGAGGTGCAATATGGGCTTTATGCGGTTTAGCAAATGGTCCGGCTACGTGAGACTATTGCAGAAATAACTCAGGTCAGAGAAGTTTTACGGCGCATTAGATGCTGAGGTAATCACATAGTAAAGTTTAAACCACTCTCCTTGAGAATCCAACCCAAGTGGCCAATAAAACATCTCTGTCAGAGCCCCCTCAACGCAATCATGCCAACAAAGACCATAACACTGTGAGGTTCTCTCAGCTAAAAGCTAACTAGCATCTCGCAATCAAGAGCTCCAGCAATTTACCCTCATCGAGGCAGAGAGAGAGAGAGAGAGAGAGAGTGCAAACTTTCTGAAAGTGGAACGAGCGTGGAGAAATGGCCAAGAGCAATCTGCAGCGGGGCTTGTTACAGATATGGCTGGAGGAGCATGGGAGGGAGGAGAAAAAGAATACACTGAGCTTTAGCAATGTAAATACCCTCTTTCTCTTTTTCACTTGTTCTGCCTATCAGAAGAGTGTCACCACAGGCACTGAGAGGCAATCACAAACTCGTTCTCTCGTTAGCTGCCAGCGCTATCACCCACTCCTGCCGTTTCTTCGTCTTCGTCTTCTCCAATACTTGCTCGGTTCTCGCTTGCCCTGTAAATGCCATTTCTCTCTCTGAATTAGATTCCCTCCCACCTCATTCTTTTTTTGCAGCCTTTTCTTCTACGCACTTAGACACACACACACACACACACACACTCTCTAGTCTCGCCTTATTATTTAAAAAAGTAAGGACACTTGTGACCTAGTTTCTCCTCATCCTACCTATCGTAGACATTAAATCAAATGGAGCACATTAAGAATCGCATGCGCGCAGACAATGGGCTCGGTGATGGCCTCAGCTTAGGCTCCTCGAGCACCACGGCAAGCCTATAAAAATCATTTGTATCATCTCATTTCAAAAACCCCATACCTGTTCGCCTGAGAGAGAGGAGATGGAGGGCCGGCGAATCTGAGAGAGATTTGTGCAGGGAAAAGTGTTTTGAAGGCGGGGGTAGATGTGAGGAGAGTGATTGTGAAAGAGAAGAAGAGGCATAGATTTGTAAGAGGCAAGAAAAAATGGGCCATATGAGGAGAAAAGCCAAGAGCTGGCAAGTGATTTTGTGCCGAGACGGTCACATGGTAGAGAGCCAGTGCGTTTGAGGAATATAGAGACGTGGAGGATCTACATGTGGGTGAGAGGGAGTGTTTTGAATCGCCATTGTCGCTATTAGACTCGATGTAGATTGAAGCCCAGCTGCACTAGTCTAGCTTGAAATGGTTATAATGACTGAGTCATTGAGCATCATGGCAATCGTGGTAATTTTAACATTCGCTAACTGTATATTAACCCTGTAAAACCTTACAAAGGAAATAATAGTCTGAAAAATCTAAATGAAAATGAAATGACATGGTTTATTGAGCTTTTAGACAAAATCTTCAAAAAATTAGTTTTTTGAGTAGTGTATTTGATACATCATGCTTTTGTGGTTTATATAGGAGAATATAGAGCTTGAAGAGAAAAAAAATACACCCCAGTTTTATTTAGAAACCCAAACTGAGCAAAACATTCTACAATCTGGAGCGGTTGGTGATATTTATATTGTCAAAAAAGTAAGATGAGAGTATAGCAGACTACTTACATAAAATCTACCATAAAATCTACATAAATATCAGTTGTCACTTTTTTATGTCCCAATAATATTTATGAAATGCGATACAATAATGAAGATGATTAAAGCAACACACTGTGGCACAGTAATACTGATGTATTGAAGTCACAGGTATGTGCTTATTATTATTGAGTATTGAACATAAGCATAAAACATGGCTCAGCCAATCATAATCAAAGATTGGTAATATTAATTTTATTAGTCATGATAGCTATTTTTGCTGAAAATTTAATCCCTAAATTGTTTTATATAATACAAAACAATGCAGTAATACAGTAGCTACTGTGATCTTATCTACTGTGAATTTATACATGTATTAATTTATATATTTTTTTAATTGATATATGTAAATCAAAGAATAAGATTCACAATAAATAAATTACATATACATCTGACATCAGTGCAAAAACAGCTTCATGTTATGTAACATAATTTAATACATTATTAATCTAAATGCATGAGCAATGTTAAAGCTGCAAGCAAGCATACTCTGTAAACTGTTGTAGACGAGTGTAGATGGTGTGACAAAGATAAATCGGTCCTTAACACACATTTGTCATCAATTGTGCCACTATTGTTTTTTTTTGTTTGTTTGTTTGTTTTTTAGTTTTTTTTTTTTAGTTTTTTGTTTTTTTTTGTTTTTGTTTTTCAGCCAAGATTCATTGCAAATGCAATAAAAAAAAAAAAAAAAGTTGACGGTTTGCGTTTTTTGGCTTCAGGTTAGAATGACTTGTTTTTTTTGTTTTTTTGTTTTTTTTAATAGCAGAGGATGGAGACTATAAGAAATGCAGGCGATTTATGTTCCATGAAGATTAAGCAGTATGAGTATTGAGGAGACTATCTAGGGTGAACCAGGTGAGTTGGAGCATAGAAAAACTGAGAAAAGAAATCAAGAGCAAGACGAAGGGTAGAAAATAGATGGGAAATTGGAAACGCAGAGGCTAAGGAGCACGCAGCTAGAAGAAGGAATGAGTGTAGGCTTCGGTAAAGC
>CM077224.1:10583038-10660538 GCA_039654775.1 Spinibarbus caldwelli | reverse complement strand
CATCCTATCTGGACGTCTTGACCAATCAGAAATGATCTTGGCTCGTGGTGTTGTATGTTTCTCCTCCCCATTCATAAATCTAAAATGTTATCTTATCAGTCATATGGTCCGAATTGTCCCGCTCTTGTAAAGTATAATTTTGGACATGATTTCTCTACCACGACTATGATACTTTTGACAAAGAATTGATTGGAAGAAACATTTAAAGCATGATTTTTCAAACTCATACATACCACACAAGGATATGAACTCTTAAACTATTCCCTAGTTATTAAAAAGACATACATAATATGTGATTAAAACATGATAGTTAATTGTGTGGGTTACATACATGATATGGGGTTATGCATAAACATGATAAGTCTCATAAGTCCTTTTAAGATGATTTTGGTGCATCTATATGTGAAAAGGCAGTTTCTGTACCGTTCTGTGAACATAAGGACATGTTCTGTGAAGACTAGAGAGGTTAAAAGGTCTCCTAAGGAATTTCAGTCTCAGTCTTTGTCTTCTATGTGGAGAGCTGGGGTGACCCACCCAATGAAGTCTCTAGCTCGTGATTTCGATCACAGATTTACATGTAACGGCCATCTCTTTGACCATCAGTCCTGATTACTTGCCTCAAATTTGACAGTTTCCTTCCTTCACTAGAATTGTCAATAAGTGTTCTTTTGTTTGAATGTTGCAAGCTGTTCTGTGAAAGAGGCTTGTTGGTAAGGTTTTCTTCAGACGGGCTGGAGCTAGGTATCTGATTTATGGCATCCTGTTGCAGCCTTGGGGCCTCTCTGGAATTTGGCTCTTTGGGTTGTTTCAATGTTCTGATCGAATCTTAACTTTGTCTGACTCGTTCTGATCCTACAATGTAGTTCACAATACTGGTTCGAATGTTTTGTTCATTCATATATGGACCAATGATTCTCAATCAGGGGCCTCAAGATAACTTAAAATTATTTAGTAAGACAAGGCAAGCATTAAAATGACTTTTTCTAGTTATGAAAACTCTAAAATGTTTTATCTATCTATTTGTTTTTTTTTTTTGTTTTGTTTTGTTATTTTTTTTTTTGTTTTATCATTATCCAGTATATCAAGAATAACTGAAAAAAGTAATTCCTTAAAAACAGTGACATGTCTGAAGAACGTCCAACTCTTAAAACTTATGGAATTCAGAAACCTTTTTAAGTTATTTTAATTTCTGCTAAAAAAAAAAAAAAAAAAAACTTACTGCCGATAAGAAAACCAGTCTACAAGTCTGCATGAGCTACAATATACTGGTAAAAATTAAACAATTTTATCTTGGTTTTCTAATATTGTTGTAGACAATGGAGAGAGTCAAAAGAAGAAATCTAAACAAATATTTTTGGTGAACTAAATCTGAATATTTAAGTCAATAGGATGTCAAAATCACCACCACTAGAATCCATATGTGTGAATTTAAGTGGTGTGATGAAGTTTCATAACAAAGTTTCAGTCTAAACTTTTTTCTTAAACATATAGGATTATCATATTAAAATAGCATAATCCTAGAAGAACAACAGGCTTTAGTACGGAAAAAAAAAAAAAAACATGTACAGAGAAAGAGAAATGCCTGCCACTTAAATAAGTGGTTGCTGAAGCCAAACTCGAATTCAGCAGCATTATACAGAAGGACATTGGCAAATGCATCCTCCTATTGTCCGCTCCAAATACATCATGCCAGTGCCAACAAAATAACAAGGACATTCTCAAAATACAGCAATGCTCGAAATCAACTCTCATGCCAAGTAATACCATTTACACTCCGATAGCCAGAGAGAGAGGGGTTGCGAGAGTCACTGTCAGATTTGTTTGAGAGAAACTGAATCCACCTCTGCTACACCAGATGCTGCCTGGTTAATTGTTGCATTGCTGTGGAGAGACAGAAGAGGAAGAGGAGGGGGCCGAGAGACAGACAGCGATTGAGGAGACCATGGAGTGATAGAATGAGAGATATTCCTGCCAGAAAGCTGTAGACGCAGTGCTGCCGTTCTCTCTCTCTCTCTCTCTCTCAACGTGTTTATCAGTGGTTTGGGGACCGGCTCTACTCCTCCCTATTGGCCGCAGCCCCAACACCTGTGCCTGTTCAACTTAGCTTCCAGCTCAATGCAGGCAGCCATATTTCAGCCCCCTCACCTGATCCCTGCTAACCCTACTCACACATACATATCTGTCCACTTCCTGTGTAGGTGATGAGGGAAAGGGAAAACTTGTTATCTTGGCTCAACCTGAGCTGTTCCAAAATTGTGATCTGACTCTGCGGTAAGTGTTTCCACTGTCTCAACACTACATTGTTCATCCACTCTCTTTCAGTGCTGGAGAAGCTACTTTGAAACTGTAGCTTGCCAAGTTACAAGTTATTCATAATTTAACACAGTTCAACTACAGTCAAGCTGCTCTTTTAGGGGAAAAAAAATCTATATGCTAAGCTAACAAAAATTAGCTAAACATTTAAGCAGGCAATATCCTTGAATTTATAGCCAATTATATAAGTTTTAAATCATGCTGTCAAACAAATAAACAAATTAACCAGTTAATCACACATTTTTTCGTGATTAATTCCACCTAACATTAAAGTTTTTAAATATACTTTTATATTGATAATTTCACATTTAGTCTTCAAATTAATGTAGAAACAACATAAAAACAGTATATTTTAATATTTTTGTTTTATATATATATATATATATATATATATATATATATATATATATATATATACATATATATATATATATATATATATATATATATATATATATATATATATATATATAATTTTTTTTTTTTTTTTTTTTTTTTTTTTTATTGAAGGTGAGTATCACTGATACCAATAGTACTGATGTCTCTAGGAAATAGTTTTTTCCCTAATATTTAGCCATTGACTATAACAATACAGTACAATTGAGAGCTATCAATTTTAACATTTATTGGACTTTTAAAAATAACAACTTCTAGGCTAATATAAGTGAACAAACAATCTTCAATTAAACCCATTATTTACCTGTGCCCTTCAGCAAGTAGGAAATATACAGAAATTGAATAAAGTTATCAAACACTAAATACTAAATTAAATATAGATGAGTCCTTAAAGCCACAAAAGATATTGATTTTCTCATTTTTCTTTTGTTCTTTGATTAGTAGACATCTCAGCAGCTGGGTTATTTGGCTGCTATTATTTTAAGAGCTGCCGCTGCTGAACGTGACACAGATCTGACATGCATGCTTGTGTTAATATGAAATGCGCGTGCTATGAGGGACAGTTTAACGGCTGACAGGACAGGTAAATTCGTTTTTACTGACATATGGCCTGACAACATCTCATCTGACTGCAGTTCACTATGGTTGTACTAAAGCTCCCTCATCACCTGTACAGTTTCCGTGCTCGTTTGACTAGTGCCTGTCGCTGAGGCAAAGTGTAGTACACGTCTGAAAAGTCTCCCGTTTGATGTGCTCGTAAAGACGTCTGCGACTAAATAAATGCACTTTTTGTCAAGGAAAAAAAGAGACAGGAGCAGCAGTTGTGAGTAGGATGGCCAACCCTAGCCCCACCCATGCGTTAACTGCGTTAAATATTTTTCATTAAACTGGAAAAATTAATCACCTGTGTTAATGTGCTAATTTTGACAGCAGCAGTTTTAAATAATCATTTTATTTTCAGAAGTTACCAAGGCAGTAGATTTCTGGCTAAAAAAGTATGAATTTTTCACTGAATAATCTCAATTAAGATTTAGATCAAACTTATTTTCCATCCATCCAAACATACATACATACAAAAAAAAAAAAATAATAAAATAAAAAAAAAAAAACCGTGGTGCATAGCAACATATTTTTTTTTTTTTTGTATTATTTGCATACTATTATAGTTTGTATTAATATTTTAAATTAGCTTTCAGTTGTATGTGTTCATTTTGCATTATAATTTTAGTTTAAGTTGTAGTCATTTTGTAGTTTTTTGTTGTTGTTGTTGTTGTTGTTTTTTACAATTTAGCTTTAAAATGTATATGTAATACATTTATATTAATTTCATTCTTAGTTTTAATAATTTTACTACTTCAGCTTATATTTCATTTCAGTTAGTTGCCAAGGTAACATTTACCTTTTTCTTTTCTTTTTTATATTTAGATGTGATTTCAGTTAACAAAACACTTTTTAAAGGGGTCCTATTATGCTCTTTTACAACGTCTTGATTTTGTTTTGTGGGTGTACTAGAACATGTTGTTGTTTTTTTGGCTAAATCACGTTTTAGATAGGATGTCAACAACAGCTTAAAAATAACTGCATTTACTATGTACAGATAAATGCAACGGTAATATGTATTATGTTTATTGTTCTTTAATTCTAGCATTATAACATGAATTGCAGTGAAACTGTTATACAGTTGAATTTATTTATACCATAGTCCCACAGTTACACTATTTGTGGTGGCATATATATGCAAATTCATTCTCTGCCAGCAGGAGGCGCTGTTGGAGTGGGAGAGAGCGAGGTTTCCCGGTAACGCTGTACACAAAGCAGAGCTCTGCTCACAAATGCTGCTCTGTCAGACATTACATGCAAGATGAAATGAAAATGACATCCAAAATTTTCTGAAGACAGTCAGTTTCCTTCAGAAATACAGTGATATAAAAACACCCGCACTGGGTTTAGATTTTGAAACGTGCATTCGAATTTCCAGAGGCGGGATTTATTTTAATGATATTCTAATGGCCAATTTGTGATGTCACAAATACAGGAAAACATGTTTGTAGTCCAAACGAGCCGTTTGTTGTAGTTCTTGAAAAGGGATTTAAAAAAAAAATAAATAAAAAATATCTAGAATGAGGCAGCTTTTTTGTTGCTGCATATATGAGAAAGACCCGTTTAGAAAGAAAATTATTCACTAGAATGAATCAACTCTCCATTGTGACACATGAGAAATAGGAATCAGACTTTATGTAATTTCAGTTAGTACCAACACTACTTTTATTTAGTCACTCCCCAAAACAGCTGACCCTCCGTACTCTCTAAATCACTCTGTCGACTGGCCCGTTTTCCGTGTTCTATACCGACAATGAGTCCAGGAGCAACTACCCCTCTGACTCGTCTCCGCGTCAAACACATTTACCCACTTGCGCAAACAGAGAGAAGCTTGGGGTGATTCCTTTCTCCTCTCATTCAATATTTAGTCCAATTTGAATGTGAAATTACTAAATTATTCACATTGTTACAAGAGCGTGCCCATCGTGGGCAATCTGTGAATGCTATTGCCTTTGATAAACTGTCAAAACAAAAGAGTTCCGCGCGGCGTAAATAATAATGCTGACGATAGCACCATGGCCAAGAGCGCTTGTTGTTTTGTAGTGCCGAAGTGTGCCCGCGTACAGCAGTGTCTCCCTGTTGTCTCTTTTGCGCGTCTCTGAACATTCTGGGGGACTGAAGCCATGCTAATTTCATGCTAATTCCAGTAATATATGATAATTATCCACATTAATGATGCAGGTTCGTTAGGCATGCTCTTCCTGTGCTGCCCCACAGGAAGTCTACAAAGCCTGCTTTCACCCCCAACTTATGAAGTGATTGTGTGGCTGAAATGTCGAATTTATTGCTATTAGGACACGCCGTCAGAGACTTAGTTGTGAGAATTAATGTATGCGTGAAAATGTTTTCATCGCTGTTGTCGCTGTTCATTTTGCTGCTGATTTACTTCCTGGACTGCTTTATGAAATCATGCATATTTTTCCTATTAATTATTGTTCATTGTATTACGCGTGCTGGACTGCGGTTGCAGTAATCATAAACTGCATTTTATAGTGAGGTTAATTGCCAACATAATTACAGTTTTTCTTGGCAAACCAAATGGCTTTGCACAACATTGCTTGCACACGGTGAATCCAAAAGTTAGTTGTTGTTTTTTTTGTTTTTTTTTTGATGAGAAATAAAATAATTATTACACAGCTTACACACTGTGGATCCAAAAGTAATTTTATTTATTTAGAAGAATAAAATAAAATATAAATATTAGACAAAAAACCTAAAACTTACCTGTCAAAATTACCTGTAATTTAAAAATTGCCTGTAAAATCTCACTTTATGCTATATTGTCACCAAATCTTGGATTCAATCTTTTTGTAACTTGTTTTCTTTATAACAAGAAATTTATTAGCATTTAATTATTTATTTATTTATTTTTTGTATGCCAGTCATTTTTGACTAGAAACAAAACAAGTGTAACAAGGTTGGGTGGATAATCAAATAAATTAAATAAGTAAGTAAATAAATACATACATACATACATAACTTTTTGGGAGGTTGTTGTACCCTGTGGGAGCAAAGTCAGTAAGTTTTAGTCTGATGTGAAAACATTGAGTAGCATATTCAGGGAGGGGAAAAAAATCCTCTCTGGGCCAAAATGACGGGAACACAACATGAGGGTTAAAAAAACTTGAATTACTATAAACTAAGACTGATATTAATATAAATTAAACCTAAATAGAAATATTAAACTTCTGTTTTACGAGATAATGCATTATATTAATTATTGTTCATTGTGTAAAGTGTGCTGAACTGGGTTTGCACTAATAATAAACTGCATTTTACAATTTTATCAAATTACAGCTTTTCTTGGCAAACCAAATGGCTTTGCTATTTAGTAACACTGCAAATCCAGAAGTCTGTTGTTTTTGCTCATTTTAACACCAAACCTCTGAATTAGAGCTCTTCTCTTGCTAATGTAAGGTGGCCCATTAGTGCAAAACCCAACAAAATATCCACAATATAACAGAAACAAGTTGCAACACAACAAAATTAAGACAACACAATGTAAACAAGCCACAACACAATTAAATTAACACAACACAATGGAACCAATCACAACACAGCAAAATTAACACAACGGAAACAAGCCACAACACTACAAAATTAGCACAACACAATAGAAACAAGCCGCAACACAACAAAATTAGCACAACACAACGGAAACAATTTGCAACACAATGAAATTAGCACAACACAATGGAAACAGGCCGCAACACAACAAAATTAGCACAACACCTAAGAAACAAGTTGCAACACAACAAAATTAGCACAACATAACAGAAACAAATCGCAACATAATGAAATTAACACAACACAACAGAAGCAAGCCACAACACATCAAAATTAGCACAACACATTGGAAACAATTTGCAACACACTGAAATTAGCACAACACACAGGAAACAAGCCACAACACAATGAAATTAGCACAACACGAAAAAGTGTCTGCTAAATAACTAAATGTAATGTAGTGTAAATTAGCATAACACAATGGAAACAAGCCACAACACAATGGAATTAGCACAACACAATGGAAACATGTCACAACACAACGAAATTAGCACAACAGAAACAAGCCGCAATACAAGTGAAATTAGCACAACACAATAGAAACAAGTCATAACACTACAAAATTAGCACAGTACAATGGAAACAAGCCGCAACACATTGAAATGTTCACATCTCAACAGAAACAAGCCGCAACACAATTAAATTAGCACAACACAACGGAAACAAGTCACAACACAACAAAATTAGCACAACACAACGGAAACAAGCCACAAGATTTCATTGTGTTGTGCACTACTGGGTCACCCTACTAATGCCACTGCATGTTGCAGAACATCATAACCTGGGAGCAACGTCAACTACGGAGATGCATTTATGCAAAAAAATGCATTTACATAGCACCCACTCTTGTCGCTTAAAATGGCTGCTAAGTTTTGCTCGAGTTTGTCCTTTGCTTTTTAAAACATTAGCTGCCTTTATTTCAGTGTATCTATAGCAGGAGAGCAGGATCAACAAGATCACAGTACTTCATATTTCCAACTTTCTTCATGAGTTAGAGGCCCTTTGCTCTGAGTGGTAAATGTTTGTGGATGTTAAATATGCCCTTTGAGTGCATATGAATACTTTAGAAACTCATAAAGGAAGTTTGTTTGTCTGTGTGTGTGTGTGTGTGTGTGTGTGTGTGTGTGTGTGTGTGTGCGTGTGTGTGTGTGTGTGTGTGCACATGTAATGTTCTCGCTAACCTCCAGGTCACAGGCTAGTTTATGAATAGTACGCTCCAGCAAAACTCCAGAGTAAAGGCAAATGATCTTGATGTGTGCATATGTAATGCTAGCAGCCATGGGAGACATCTAAAATAATCAACACCGTATAATTTAATAAGACTGAGAGAGAGAGAGAGAGAGAGAGAGAGAGAGAGAGAGAGAATCGTTTGCTTTGTATTGTGATGGCACAAACGTCAACTCTGAACAATCTCACATTCACAGCAGCATCTCCTTGCTAACAGGAGACAATAGCACAAGTGCACTCTCTCTGTTTGGGATGTCTCTGGTTTCCCATGCAAAATGTTGGAGATGACCACAGGGAAGCAACCCTGCAGGCAGAGTTCGAGTTGTTCCTGTGCCCTTGACTACAGAACTGCTCTGCCTCTAGTGATCTGTGTGTGGAAGGCAAATGCCCTGAGGTATACTGTGTGTTTGCCTTTCCTGCTATATGAGTGTGAGTATATTCTTCTGGCACTGTGTGTGTGTGTGTGTGTGTGTGTGTGTGTGTGTGTGTGTGTCCTGTAGGTGTACTGTCTGTAGAGTGATTTGTATGTCTCTCTGGCTTATAATCAAAATATTAAATTGTGTGTATATGGGATTGTGCTCTCTAACATGTATTGTGTGGTTTCTTTTATGCCAAAACACAAGTATTATTAAATACAACTCTCCCGATTACAACTTACCATTTTTACTAAGATTTTTTATGTGTCTACCATTTGAGTTTTATTTCTGTAAGATTTTTTTTTTTGTAATGTTTCTGAAATAAGTCTCTTATGCTCACCAAAACTACATTTATTTGATCAAAAATACAGTAACACAGTACATTACAATTTAAAAGAACTGTTTTCTTTTTGAATATATTTTAAAATGCAATTTATTCTTTAAGCTGAATTGTCAGCAGCGATTACTCCAGAAATAATTCAAATATGGCCATTTGGAGCTCAAGAAACATTTCTTATTATTATTACAGTTTAAAAAAAAAAAGTTGTGCTGCATAATATATTTGTGGAAAGTGCGATGCATTTTTTCAGGAGAATTTGATAAATAAAAATGTAAACACCACTGCATTTATTTGAAATAGATTTAAAAAAGAGAACAATGTAAAAGTTTTTGTACTTCTGCTTTTGATCAGTTTAATGCATACTTGCTAAATAAAAGTGTTATTTTCTTTAAAAAGATTTATTATTGTTATTCATTTTATATTATTATTAATATTAAATATTATTATCATCACATTTTTACCTGCATGAGGTCATTTTTTAATATAATTTCCTTACTAATTGTAACTGTTGTCTTCACAAATTACTTTAATTTAACAAATTACTCAAATCAGAATATTGTTACCAAAACCAACAAGCTAGTTTAAATTATATGTAAATTATACATTTAAAAAAGGAACTCATTACAAGGTAGGACTACAATATTATGACAAAAATCATTATTAAATATTAATGTCACTAAAATAGAATACATGTTTTTATGTGTTTGGATGTCGGTCAGTGACACTAAGCCTAGCACAAGTAAACTCCCATTAAAATTACTGAAGCTGTGAAATAACTTTGTCATGAGAGAATTCGCAAACACAAATTCAGTAAAAATATGAAAAACAGGCCCTATTTAGTTTATAAATAAACTTTCCTGACCTTATTGTGATCAAGTTAATGATCCTCTACAATTGCTTGCAAACTATGGTATAAAACACCCACTTTTCAATCAAGTTACGTTGTTGAACATCCTGTTTAATTTTGAAGTAAAAATGGGTCCAAATGTCATTTTATGTTGACTTCACGTATTTAACTTGTAATATTCCTTTTATAAACATTGGCAGGTGTTGTTCTGATGGGAATTTGTGTAATATTCTGAAGTTGCACTGAGGGCCTGAAATCAGAGGGGGTCCAGTGGATCTCTGGCCGCGGGTCTGTCACATGCAGATGGTGTTACTTGTCTTGTGAGTGTGCGAGTTGCTTTGTTGAAGTCTGTGCAGCTTTCAGAAGCTCCTCTCACCCGCTGAGACAGCCGCGGAGCAGACAACTCAGGGAGTTTGTTTCTGAAACCAGTGAGCCAGTTTGAAGGTGCAAGTCTTGTTGAAAGGTTGTTTGGACCATGATGCAGAATGAACTCTCTCCGTGGACGTGTGTGTGGGTTTATGCCCAAGTGAGTGGAGAACTCACACTTCTGTAAGAGTTTGCTGGTTGTAAGTGATTCTGACATCCCACCAGTGGTTTTACAGACAGTCCAGACGTCTGACAGTATGTGTGTGTGTGTGTGTGTACTGGTTTTAAGTGACCATGGCTTGTGACCAGTGCTTTTTCAGCCAGTTTCAGTAACACCAGATGTTTTTCTCTCACCTTGCCATACTGTATAAATGTTGATGGCTCAGGTCCTGGAGCTACACACACACACAAGGACAAATCAATGTGAAAGCTTCTGACCCCATATAAAAACAATGTATTTCTGTCCAACAAAATAATTCACCTCTGACATAGAGCAATAAGTAAAATTCAAAGAAATCAAAGAAAATCGAAAAACTAAGAGTTTGACCATACAGGGATGCGAGTGTATGATGACATATTACTATTTAAAATAACTGTAATTTATTCCTGTGATTACCCCCTTTTCTTCAGGATGCTTTGAATTAAAAGTTCAAAAGAACAACGTGTAACATAGCACATTTTTAATATGTTAAAGAAAGAAAGAAAGAAAGAAAGAAAAAGAAAAAGAAAAAGAATCATGCACTGATGACTACTTCAAAACTCAACCATAAATAGTATACCATGTAGGTAGTTTTGGCATATAATTGTGCTTTCCATAAGTGTAAATATTACAGAAAGAATACAATTGGGATGCATTCTTAGTTTTGTTAATCTTTCAAATGCATATGCAAATATTAAAAACCTGTGCCTCAATCTGCAAACATGCAGAGACTTCCAATCATCACCACTAGGGGGCAAAGTTTCATAATTGCTCTTTTAAAACAACTATTGGTAACATCAGGATTGTGTTATGCTCAGCATTGTTTGTGTGTGTGTGTGTGTGTGTGTGTGTGTGTGTGTTTGCCACTAGCTCTGATCAGCATGATTGCTCTCTGCAGTGCCAGAGTCAGTCAGCACCATCTGCACTATTTCCTGTTCCTGCTCTTTCAGCCAAACACCACCATGATCGCACACAAAAAAAGAATATTAAACAAACGCAAATCACACACTTAGAAAGAGGTTACTGCTAACAATCCATAATCTGCAGCAATAATAAGTTCTCCTTTGCTTTATCCCTCTCCCTCTCTCTGTTAGCTTCTGTTCTTATTAAGGGCAGCATCATACACTGAGCACATGCTTCAAAAGACTCCATAATGAGCACTGATTGGATGTCTGATGAAAAGCAAGAGACATCCACATACAGACTAATAAGCTATATATATATATATATATATATATATATATATATATTAAAAACGTATTTAACTCTTTATATATCATGTATGTGTGTGTATATATAGAGAGCGAGAGAGTATACTAATACAGTATAATAATATTGGTACATATTACATCATAAAAGTTTGATACCACTGAGCTCCATTAAAGGGGTCCTATTATACTTTTTCACTTTTTGAATTTTAGTCAGTGTGTAGTGTGTATGTTTGGGCATAAAAAAGATCTACAAAGTTACAAATCTCAAATTCCACTCCAAAGGGAGATATTTCGTTAAAAAAAAAAAAAAAAAAAAAAAAAAAAACTTTAAGAACTACAATTTTAAGGACTACAAAGTTGTTTTCCTGTATTTGTGACATCACAAATTGGCCCATTAGAATATCATTAAAATAAATCCTGCCTATAGAAATTCGAATGGTTGGCGGGTGGGAAACCCCGAAACATCGAAACCCGGTGCAGGTGTTTTTATATCACTGTATTTCTGATGGAAACTGACTGTCTTCAGAAAATTTTGGATGTTATTTTCATTTCATCTCGCATGTAATGTCTCATAAAGCAGTGTTTGTGAGCGGAGCTCTGCTTTGTGTACAGCGTTACCGGGGAAACCTCACTCTCCAACAGCGCCTCCTGCTGGCAGAGAATGAATTTGCATATATATGCCACCACAAATAGTGTAACTCTGTGGGACTATGGTATAAATAAATTCAACTGTATAACAGTTTTACTGCAATTCATGTTATAATGTTAGAATTAAAGAACAATAAACATAATACATATTACCGTTGCACTTATCTGTACATAGTAAATGCAGTTATTTTTAAGCTGTTGTTGACATCCTATCTAAAACGTGATTTAGCCAAAAAAAACAACAAAAAAAACAACATCGTTACCACTTTAATATGTCTTGCAATATCCGTGCTTGCAAAGGTTCTGTGCGATCCTCTTGTTCAATATTCTCTGGGTCTGAATTGATATGGCAATACTGACGAACTTGCTGCTTTGGCAAGGGGCGGGTCATTACTGAAACACCGTCTAAGCTGTTTACCAATCACAATGCACTGGGACAGCTAACCAATCACAACACATTTCGTTTTTCGGAAGGCAGGCCTTCATCAAACCCAGAACTAATCGAGCCATTTGTGCCAGGCTGGGGAGGAAGGTATTGTAATAATGTAAATTATGTGAAAAATAATGCTATTTTCGAACCACCAAGCATGAGAGAATGTTCTAATACACCCACAAAACAAAAGCAAGACTTTGTAAAAGAGCATAATAGGACCCCTTTAAAACAAAACACATACATATATGGGTCAAAGACGAAAAAGAGTTTTCAAACTTTGAATGCAATAAGATTTAGTATTCTCACTTTTTATTTTATATATTTTAATATGTACAGGTCAGAATAAGTATGTTATTTAAATTTTTACATAAATATAAGTGTTACAATGGAACATTATTTCACCCAAATTTCGACATTTTACTCTCCCAAAACTTATCTAAAACCTTAAAAGTAGACACTTTACTTGCATTTAATGTGCTTTCTATGTAAATAAAATCCCTTGTGTAAAATTTCTTTTGATGCGGACATTTAAATGTCT
Source organism: Spinibarbus caldwelli (assembly GCA_039654775.1). Classification (NCBI taxonomy): domain Eukaryota; kingdom Metazoa; phylum Chordata; class Actinopteri; order Cypriniformes; family Cyprinidae; genus Spinibarbus; species Spinibarbus caldwelli. The sequence continues at coordinate 10,647,437 of CM077224.1, read as the reverse complement.
TTGTCCCATATATACATATACATATATGTGTATATACTTGTTGTGTCCCATCCCACATATTTAGACACAGACATTCATTTATTACATAGCTCACACACACACAATTCTATTTGTTAAACCCTTGTCACCAAACAAGCTAATGAACACACTCAATAACAATCAAGATTCAGAAATGCAATCACAACCATGACAACAAAGATAATGATGGTTGTTTAGCGGATCTTTTTGATACTAAAAGTCTTTGTGTAGTGCAATTAAATGCTTGAACGGCTATTAAAATCCACTTGCAATTATGAAATTTAAATTAAATGAGTGATTTAATTTGCTTTGGGCTGATGTCTAAATTTGCTTATGCTTATGATTCATTATGTGGATGCTCATGTGACATTTTCACCTTCGTGAGAATGTGTGTGTGTGTCCAGATCATGGCGTGGTCGATATTAGACCACTGTCGTTAAATATTAATCCAGCGTTACAGTGTGGTTTTTGCCAGCATGCACCTGAACAGCTCACGTTTCATATATGAGAGAACGAGAAAGAGAGAGAGAATAAAAGAGGTTAGAAAAGAGATGCAAGAAAGACGGGTTGCTTCCATTGAGTCTGCATGGAAAAAATGGAGTTAGACATGAGTGAGGTTGTTTCTGTTGACCTGTACCTGTTCAGCCTCCGCTTCCACTAGAAAGCTGAGACAGCATATCCAATGGACAGCCACAATGCAGTTTAGAATGTTAAATAAGACACAGAATACACTCTTGTGGGCTCTTTCTCTCCTATTTATCGCACTAACAAAATGTGCTTAAAGTACCATGGTATCATGACTCACTAGTCTAATATTCTACAGATTTTCTTCAGCGAATTTGCAGGTCTGGGTTCAAATCTTGACAATATTATAAATTATAATATATATATATATATATATATATATATATATATATATATATATATATATATATATATATATATATATATTAAATAATATATATAATTAAAAAAAAAAAATATATATATATATAATTTTTTTTTTTTAATTATTATTTATCTGATCACTATGCACTATTTGTTGTATGGAGGAAAAACAAACACAAAATGAAAATGTTTGACATTTTATTACAATGTTATTTGATCTTTCTATACATTAAATAATCCTGAAAATAAAATGACCACAATTTCCGAAAAAATAAAAATAAAAAATCATGATGATCACATGATTTCTTTATGACCAAATCTCAGATTTTACAGATAGTCTTCTGAAAGAGCAAACTGATTGAATGGATAAAAGACCTATTTCTTTCTTTCCAGTTCATTTCTGTTTGTATTTTGTCTTTTGACATCTGTGTGACATTAATTATGTGTATATTGCAATTTGAAAAATTTCTACTAAATTTCTTAATTAAATGTTATATTGAATTTTCGGCATAGCCTGTTACACATTAAATTTAAGAACAGTGTGTAACGTAGGAGCATCTAAACATATTATTTATGTATATTCAACCTCATATTGACCTGAATATGAAAATAGCCCTTCATGTATTCTAGAAAAAGGTGGCCTTTTTTCCTCTCACTGAAGCACAAATATGGAAGACATAGGCATGCATTAGACGCAAAAAGCTTTCTGACCCAGTTTGGTTGGTAATACTAACATCCTTAATGTCTGTAATCACTGAAAATCTCCCTCCATGTCAGAATGCTTAAGAGATGGGAATTCTGTCGAGAGACCTTTCTGAGTGTTTAGTGGAGCTTTGGATGATTTAAATGTTACTTTGATATGATTTATTTATGCAATGAGTTAGTTAATCATACAACTCAAATGGGGAAAAAAACACTCAGCCAAGCACAAGCTAAAACGTTTCCCAGAAGCCTCTGTTAATTTATGACCTTTCACAATACAAGTCCATTCCTAAGATTTGTTTTATAGGACGTGGAGATCTTCTGATGGGAGCTTTTTCTTTTTTTTTTTTTTTTTTTTTTGCATACATTTGCATCCAAGTGTTTCCCAAAACATTCAAATCCATTTCAACCTTTTTTTCCTCACGATAACCGCATCCATATTCATTTGTAACTGTAAAATCGGTTTTCATGTTTTAAAGAATAATGTTGCTACTGGAATGCATTTTTCTGTGCTACGTCAAAATTTCAACTGAAGAAAAATTGAAGGGAAGATAACAAAATGCTTTCAGCCCTCGGCCGTTCTCTCTCAACATCAACAAACGCTGCATCAAAATCTCTGTAGATTTTAACGCTTTAATGAGACTCCTTTGGTGTGTCAACAGGGACTTTAAGCAACAGCTGGGAATGGAACGGCTACGTTGACCGGAAGTTACCTGTTACACCGCCGTAGCCGAGAACATAAAAATCATTAAGCAAACATAAGCAAGATGGCACAACGCAACGCGCCATTCAGTCATTTATTTAAATCCAAATGATGGATTATGAGGAGGATGTTTAGGCAATAATTACATTGTTCTCTTCACATATCTTTAGTCTCAGTGCTACCTGAGGTTCTGTTGCTAACAGCAGACATATCTTTGTACAAACGAAAAAAATCATTAAAATAATCTTAAATTTAAAACATAATCAACACAGATTAAATGAAAGACTAATGGTAGAATCGTATACTGATGGAATTAAATGGTATATACCATAAAACATAACATTTAACTACCTAATCTGTCATGTTGTAATGACTACGGTAAAGCAGCTGTTCTCCCGCAGTAGACAGTTACAGTAGAACGCCACGAGGTAGCAGCTGAAGTCGCGAACGCGCAATATGACGTCGGAATGCCGTTGCCATTCCAACAGTGGAGGCAGCTTAAAGTCCCTAATATTTGTAAAGTACATGCAGTGTGAAATCATTGTTGTGTGTAGTTAATGGGCCCTATTTTAATGATCTAAGTGCATGGACTAAAGCGTACGGCGCAGGTGCACTTAGGGCGCTTCCGAATCCACTTTTGCTAGTATAACTACGGGAAAAACGTTCGGCGCTCCCGGTGCGTGGTCTAAAAGGGTTGTCCCTATTCTCTTAATGAGTAATGGGTGTGTTTTTGGGCATAACGTGCAATAAACCAATCAGAGTCTCATCTCCCATTCCCTTTAAGAGCGAGTTGCGCTCGCGCCATGGCAGATTCGCTATTTAAACGGCAGAATTTTAAGGCGCACAGACTGAACGCATCTCCAGAGAGCAAACGCATCGGCTCATACGCGAGCAAATAGATAGGCTAATTCTGATACACGCAATGACTATCCATTATAACATGTATGACATTTTTATATTTATGTAGCCTACACAATAATATTCTTTTACACTGTAATCCTTTAATTTTTAATATTTGGCATGTTTGTGTGCTGCTGCGCGTCCTTGTGTGTAATAAGCAAAGTGAACGCGCTTTGTGGACCCGCCCAGAGGCGCATTTTCTACTAACGTGCTCTTTAAATAACACAAAAAAATATTGCGCCATTGACTTTAGACTTTAGAATAGGTTTGAGTTGGTCTATGGCGCAGTCTATTTTCAGTTCCTCAAAATAGCAACGCGCCAACAATGCGCCTGAACACATCTCTTTTTTAGACCAGCACGCCCATGGGCGCACAAATGGGTGCAAATGCATTTGCTATTTAAACAACGCGGCGCAGGACGGGAAAATGAGAACTAGCAAAAACACTTGCGCCGCATTGCGCCGGATGTATGACAGGGCCCAATGTGTGTGTGCGTAGTTCTGATAACTTAAATTAAATATGCAGACGTTTTAAAGTAGTTGCTCCCAAGGCTTAAACAAGTTTCAGTCATCAACAGTAGTCCTCTAAATAGAAAAATGGTATTACCCATCGGAGGGGGGAAACAAGGAACAAGGTCCTCCATTGTAAAGGCTACTTATTAGGCCCTGGGAAGGCTCATCTCAAAATACTTTTGTCCCAGACCCTCATCTCTTTTTTTTTTATTTTTATTTTTATTTTTATTTTATTTATTTTATTTTTTTTGTTCCCCAGGCCTCATGGTCTTGGTGTAATAAGAAAAAAAAATAATATAATAAAATAATAATAAAAAAAAAAATATATATATATATATATATATATATATATATATATATATATATATATACAGTCAGGTCCATAAATATTGGGACATCGACACAATTCTAACATTTTTGGCTCTATACACCACCACAATGGATTTCAAATGAAACGAACAAGATGTGCTTTAACTGCAGACTGTCAGCTTTAATTTGAGGGTATTTACATCCAAATCAGGTGAACGGTGTAGGAATTACAACAGTTTGCATATGTGCCTCCCACTTGTTAAGGGACCAAAAGTAATGGGACAGAATAATAATCATAAATCAAACTTTCACTTTTTAATACTTGGTTGCAAATCCTTTGCAGTCAATTACAGCCTGAAGTCTGGAATGCATAGACATCCCCAGACGCTGGGTTTCATCCCTGGTGATGCTCTGCCAGGCCTCTACTGCAACCGTCTTCAGTTCCTGCTTGTTCTTGGGGCATTTTCCCTTCAGTTTTGTCTTCAGCAAGTGAAATGCATGCTCAATCGGATTCAGGTCAGGTGATTGACTTGGCCATTGCATAACAATCCACTTCTTTCCCTTCAAAAACTCTTTGGTTGCTTTTGCAGTATGCTTTGGGTCATTGTCCATCTGCACTGTGAAGCGCCGTCCAATGAGTTCTGAAGCATTTGGCTGAATATGAGCAGATAATATTGCCCGAAACACTTCAGAATTCATCCTGCTGCTTTTGTCAGCAGTCACATCATCAATAAATACAAGAGAACCAGTTCCACTGGCAGCCATACATGCCCACCACCACCATGCTTCACTGATGAGGTGGTATGCTTAGGATCATGAGCAGTTCCTTTCCTTCTCCATACTCTTCTCTTCCCATCACTCTGGTACAAGTTGATCTTGGTCTCATCTGTCCATAGGATGTTGTTCCAGAACTGTGAAGTCATTTGGCAAACTCTAATCTAGCCTTCCTGTTTTTGAGGCTCACCAATGGTTTACATCTTGTGGTGAACCCTCTGTATTCACTCTGGTGAAGTCTTCTCTTGATTGTTGACTTTGACACACATACACCTGCCTCCTGGAGAGTGTTCTTGATCTGGCCAACTGTTGTGAAGGGTGTTTTCTTCACCAGGGAAAGAATTCTTCGGTCATCCACCACAGTTGTTTTCCGTGGTCTTCCGGGTCTTTTGGTGTTGCTGAGCTCAACGGTGCGTTCCTTCTTTTTAAGAATGTTCCAAACAGTTGTTTTGGCCACGCCTAATGTTTTTGCTATTTCTTTGATGGGTTTGTTTTGTTTTTTCAGCCTAATGATGGCTTGCTTCACTGATAGTGACAGCTCTTGGATCTCATCTTGACAGTTGACAGCAACAGATTCCAAATGCAAATAGCACACTTGAAATGAACTCTGGACCTTTTATCTGCTCATTGTAATTGGGATAATGAGGGAATAACACACACCTGGCCATGGAACAGCTGAGAAGCCAATTGTCCCATTACTTTTGGTCCCTTAACAAGTGGGAGGCACATATGCAAACTGTTGTAATTCCTACACCGTTCACCTGATTTGGATGTAAATACCCTCAAATTAAAGCTGACAGTCTGCAGTTAAAGCACATCTTGTTCGTTTCATTTGAAATCCATTGTGGTGGTGTATAGAGCCAAAAATGTTAGAATTGTGTCGATGTCCCAATATTTATGGACCTGACTGTATATATGTATATGTATATATATATATATATATATATATATATATATATATATATATATATATTTCAGGGACAATCCAGGTTTACTGAGCATTGTAACGAGGAGATGTCACTCTATTATATAGGGATGCATAATATATCTCTACCATATTGATTTTCAGTCAATGTTTGATTTTTTTTTTTTTTTTTTTTTTTGTCATTATTATATGTAATTGTAGATGCTCATGTCCTCTGTTTATACTTTTAGATTGTCGTGTAATGCTGACTTATTTAATCTTTAAAAACACTAATAATTTAATAACATTATTAAATGTAATGTTTAGCAAATTAATTTGTCATACTCTGTAAAGTTGGGATTCCTAAAGTCACTTTATTGACTTTATTTTAAATTTATTTAGGCAATATACTATTAAATTTTAATATTAACTGTTGATCTTTTCTCAGCCATAGCATATGTATTTATAAATATTTTAACATATTTATTGGCTTTTTTTCATAAGACCAGGAATTTTTTTTTTATTTTTTATTTTTTTTATATCACATCAAAGGTTTACTCGTTTCTATGTTAGTGCCGATTGATTCCTAATTGGAAGAGGGAAGATACGTCTTGGAGAGATAAATGTTTGTTTGTTTGTTTGTTTGTTGTTTTTTCCCCCCCTTGCTGTGAAAATAGGGATTGGGCAAATGGTTTTATATTATTTTTATATTTATTCGAGCTGGAGTGTTGTGAGAGGGTTTATATTGACACATCTGTTAATTTTTACCTAGTCTCACATAGCCAGACCTTCAGACTGACGGCTGAAGGTCTGGAATCCATGACAGTTTTCATTGGCCAAGGCCCACCCATGAGGCCGTTTGACTGACATCTCAAACAACCAATCACAGTTCGTTTCATTCATCGTCACGTTTCAGGGCATGGAAATAACGTACTAAATGTCACATACTTTTGAAAATCCAGCGTTTAGTTGATCCTGATGAGCGCTCATCGTCACAATTGTAAACTCCACTGCTTTCTTCTTTCGTGAGGGGGTTTGGCGTCATGGCATCTTTGTTTCCAGGCGGAACGCTAAAGAACGCGACACACACAACTCCCAGAAATCCTGTGTACTTCAACCAATCCGATGACAACATCGAAACTCCTGAAGTGTTTCCACTTTTGTGTGCCATATGCATCAGACGTTCAGCCAATGGTCCGTGGGCGTGACGTCTGAGGCTGAGACTAATTTTTACCCTTCATTGGATGTACCATTATGTATTGTCTTATTAAATACAAATAAAAAAGATTGAAATTAAAACATTGGCTTGCTGGTATTGGCCAGAATTATAATATCAGTCATGCCTAGTATTCAATGACATTTTATATTACCATTAACATACCATGCTATATGAATCTGGTAATCAAACAGGGGAAAAAAGAATAATCTGATTGCATTACTGAATCATGGTGCCGCCACAGTACTTTTATTTAAGGGGCTGCAGCAATATTTGAATATCTGCATATATTTTCTGAGATTTCAGGTCAACGTGGCATTTGATTGTGAAGCCTTTTGAGTTAGTGATTTTCATTTGAGGACTGAAGTCATTTGACATTTCTGTCAGGAGGGTTTTTCTTTCTCACCCTCAGATCGTCTCATATGGCTCTCTGAGAACACTCAACCAGGCCACTAATGAACTGCTCCCTGGCATCTCTCACTTTCTCTTTTTTCTTCTCCCGAGTTCTTCACTTTTCCCCCTCTTGCTTCTCCTCCTCACCATTTATAACACTCAGTCCCCACCATGTCTATTGTTTGTCTCTATTTCTCATTTCCTTCTCTTACCTGCAGACTTTTATTTATTTATTTAGGTCAGCTGTATGATAGATTGTAGCTACAGTGAGTGCAGAGACTGTGTTTTCTAAATATGTGTACAGTATTGTGAACATATCTTTTATTAATGACATTGTTTGACGGGTTAATGCTACTTTATTTTACACAATGAACAGTTTGAGCTCATACAATCTCTCATAATCCTAAATTGTTTCATTAGATGCAACATTTTAGGCATTCAGACTGTCAGTTTGTATTGTGTCAGCTGCATAAATGTTACTCTTTAAATGTTAAGAGTCTTTCTGATGCTTCTTATCCTACTAATTAGAAAGACATTCATTTATTTGTAATTCTCTGTCTTGGCAGCTCTGTTTTATATTTGACTGAAGAAAAGAAGTATTAGCTATTGAGATGAAAATAAAACAATTAGAGGCTCCAGAATCAGGTGGGCAAAAGTTTTGGTTTTCTTTCCTACACACTTTAGAAAAATCAAACCATTAAGCGTTATTAGTTTGTGAGAAGCAGTCAGATAACAGCTTTGTAAAATCAGTCATCTACATTCAATATCATCATTTCCCAGGTGCATGAAGGCCCAATTAGGACAGTATATGCAAAAGGCCAGACACTGAAGACTGAAGCTGAATGTCAGAGCCTGTAAGTCAGGTGAAGTTCACTCCATCACAGATCTGTTCATCTTTGATGAACCTATTAAAGATTTAGCCAATTTTGCATTTACTTCCATTTTAATTAACCTGAACAAAAGAATATTATCTTGCTTACCAAAGCATTTTGAAACTCTGATGATAATTAATTTAAAATATGACATAGTGATCGCATCTATCGTTTCTTGTCTTGATTCAGATTTCATGTTGATTCATCCAGCATTGGGAAAAGTCTGTCACTTGTTCTGACTCTTAAAGGTATAGTTTGCCAAAAAATGACAATTTTGTCATCATCGCTCTCATGTTGTTCAAAATATTTTCTTTTGTGTTCTACAGAAGAAAGAAATTTGTGTGATACGATGTGATGAGATGTGATAGCAAACATGCTGGATCTCTGAGGTGAGGCGATTATGTACAGTTAATGTTGCATTCCACAAAACAATCAAAACAAAATGTATATTTATTTTTCAGCACAGTTTTGAGAAAACAGTGGCCGGTTCTGAAAATTGCTTCTTTTGAACAAGTAATGACTTAGTAACCATTAAATAAAGTATGTTCTATATAGTATGAATTTGTGTAGTAAGAATGCAATTCGGATGCACTATATTCGTCATGTTGTCATTGTCATGTGACCTATCGACATCCAGCGATGTGTTGTTTCACTGCCATTCACAAATCCTCTCCTGTAGCCTCATGGGATAGCAAAGTGTCCTTCCGATGTGCACTTAAGAATCTCACCAGAACTAGCAGGTCATCTGGGGATTTTTTTGGCCTACTGTTTTATGAATACTGAATTCGGACATACTACTCTGTTCACATTCTGTTTTTTCGCCTACTGTTAGAGAAGTATGCAATTTCGGATGCAGCCAAATTTTGCTACAAATCCTTTCACCGCATAAAAACTACATGTTGCTTTATTGGTTGCGAATAAAACCGCCTCTGATTTTTTAATGACACTAAACAGGTTTGAAAAGATAAATGCATGACAAATAGCAAGATTCTTGTCCCACTGGAAATGAACTGGGTACTATTGGTTTCCACTGTACCATGTAAATGCCTATAGTTCGTGTCCTACCTAGAGGAGATCCTGCTTGGTCAATTGCAACACACACCCTCCTACTGGAGTCCCACAGGGGTGAATACTCTTGCCTCTGTCATTTTTCATTTGATCTCAATTTTTTAATTCAGTTATGAAATGACAAGTGTTGTCTGACCAGAATAATGTCAAGAACACATCCTCCCACTGTATGATACATGAACAGATCAGCACCTTACCTAATCTGCCTTTTTTTCCCCACCAGGGTTATCATAGTAAACTAAAAGTAAATATACAAAAAGTATAACTAAATCAAAATATTAATAAAAAAAAATAACAATAAAAAAATAATAGTATCAGTAATATAAATTAAGAGTGTCTTGCACAAATCACAAATCTGCTCATTTTCTGATGAATACAAACAATATGCCAAAATATATTTAAATTTCACTCGTCTTCAAATAGTGGCAGCAGTCACCACAAACATACGCTAAGACAACACTTCATGTTCCATTTCACCTCCTTTGTGTCTATCTCTATTTCTCTCTGTCTCTCTCTCTTACACACACACATCTCAGGTTACTTGAGTTTAATGATGATTAATGTTTATGTAGTGTGTTCACTGCAAACAGATTGATGTTTTGGATCTTGAAGAAACACAAGGTTAGACCATTTTTCCCCTTTGACATTTTTGGGATTGACAGTCACAGCTGGAGGGGTGCTGGGTGGCATAACTGAGCGACTGATGGAAATAAAGAATGAAGGGAGAACGTCATGAAATGGTCACCAGTACTCTACCTGAGGGGAGAGAAAGAAACTGGATACAGCAAATGAAGACAGACTTCAGTACAGTGTTTATGAGAATGACTAATAGTTTATTTTTCCCCCAAGTACATTTCTTCTGTTTTTTTTTTGCTTCGTCTATGGTCTAAACTACATTTTTAATTTAATCGATCTGAGTTAAATATTTTCAGGTTGATTTTGACTTGAACATTAGGATTCATGTAATTACTTTGTAATTAGTCCATTCTCTTTTACCAGTTTTACTCTTTCAAGCTAATTTGCCATTCATTCATGCATTCTTTATTGTTTGCTTGTTTGTATCTATAGGAGTTTGAATGTAAATATGAGAGTGTCTGTATAAAATAGGCTAGTTTAATTTGTTCATTAATTATTACATTTTCTTTTTCTTCCTCTGCTTTTTAAAAGCCTGAAAGTGTGACCAGACAGAATGGCAGTAATCCGTATTGACTTCTCACAGTATTGATATTCTCATTGTTTGAGATCAGTGTCCTCTACCCTTGCTCCATCATTACTAATAACTTTGAAATTAATGCGATTTCCATTAACATGAGGTTTTTTTTCTCATCATTCACAGAACACATCAGTAATCCTGCTTCTTGACAGATGGTTGACCGTACCACGGCTGCTCTCTCCGCCGTGATGCTTTTTCGTAGAGGTTGGTCTCTTGAGGATAATGACAGCCATAAGATCGCTTTGTCACTGACATCAGAAGATGTATGGCACACCTCTTAAGATACATGCTGTCACTTTGAAATCCCATCTAGTGGAATTCTATCCAATTCCACCAGTATTTTCACCATTGCATATATCATACATATTTAGATTAAAAAGGACAATTTTATCTTACCTGGTTACAGGGAACAGCCTGACAAACTATTGGAAAGAACCTGTGCACAAAAAAGAAAAAAAAATCCATCTGTGATCTGAGTTAAATATATCTTTAATGAAACTGGAAATACATATTGCTTTGTGATTGTTGTAGATAGGTAAGCGATGGGTTATGGGAACTTGTCCGTTGCCTTTTACCAAAGCACAGATGGAAAACCTGCCTGGAAAAGTCTGGTCTTCAGCTATTAGAATAACACACCTGTTATCCAATCTAATTAAGTTGGCTTGAAAGAGCCAACTTACTGATCTGCTATTTAAGCTTCTTCTTATTTTTCTTCTTCTTCTGAGCCAAAATTGACTCATTATCTCCTGCTACAGCTTTAAAGCAACAACCACCAAACTCGGGTCAGACCTTCAGACTGTTCTTAAATTAGTTGCTATATCTTTTCTAGCTGATACGGTTCAAAACCACCAAACATCCCATAAACTCTCATTGAGGGGGTCAAAACTTTTGTACAGTAAGACTTATAGAGTGTTTAAGCTGTCTGTCACTAACAAAGCTTAATGACTATCCTAGACCACATGCTAAATCATGCTAGCAAAATACTAAAACATGTTAGCAGTGTTAATCCTGCTATGCTAACCACACTAAAACATGCTAACAACATGTTAATTATGCTAAAAACATGCAAACTACATGTTAATCATGCTAAAACATGCTAACAACATGTTAATTATGCTAAAAACATGCAAACTACATGTTAATCATGCTAAAACATGCTAATCATGTTAAAAACATGCTAGCAACGTGTTAATCATGCTACCAACATGCTAGTAGCTTGCTAATAATGTTAAAAACGTTAAAAATGTTAATAACGTTGTTTATGCTAACAACATGCTAATCATGTTAGCAACATGTTAAATCTTGTTAGTAATGTGGTAAATCATGCTAGCAACATCCATCTTATCTATCTATCTAAGCTTTCAAACTTTTACAACTGCTTCAAACTTTCAGTCAAGGATTTTTCAAGCCAACTTCAAAGTTTGTTTGCGAACTTTACTCATATACTTTTGTCCAATCTAATACTGAAAAACAGTTTATTTAAAAGAAAGCTTCATTTATTTATTTATTTGTTATGTTAGCATAAGGGTGGACATTGGGCAATGGCTTTCTGAAGATTCATATGCATGGGCTATATGATACATGGGTTCATTTGACATTTAGATTAACACTGTACTTGCACAGATCAGGATAGAATCTGCCATTTGGTAGCCTGAAAACTTTTCTAAGCCTGGCCTATAATAGGCATATATTCCTACCATATTAATCTGTCAGCATGCTTTATTTCAATAACTTTGCATTTTCATAACAATCTTTATTGAATTGAATCATGTACTTGTATAACATTTTAATTTAGCTTTTCATTTGAATGTAGGAGGTACAATGAAACATTTAGCTGAACTTCAGCTTCTTAACTTCGTAACTATATAAAGTTACTATTTCATATATGATTCAATTTAAAGCGAAGATATATTTATATCTACGTATCTATATGGTTGATGTGGAGTCCGATTGATCTAGTCAGTACCTGTAAGATTATTTACTTCTCTTTGACCTTAATACCTCAACCAGATCAAACAACAACCTAATGCTAGCATTCAAGTAAAAAATGAAAAACAAAAATAAAAAAATCATCGTAATCTTATAGTACCACAGTGTGGCTGTATTTAATCTTGTCAGTTAGCTGCAGTGCTGGTAAATGAGCTCGTGTTAAAGCACACTAAACCAGCTAGCATCTCTTTAACATGAGGATTACGGGAGAGACACAGTGCCTCTGACACAGAGACACACATACTTACAGAATCTTAGTCTTAATCTCCCAGATTCATTTAATCCACTCAATAATCCACTGCAGCATCCAGCCGCCACTATTTTAGCATCACTAGTGATAATCTGCTGATCTTTATAGGCTGGCCTGTCACAATGTAGGGTTTTGTAGGAATATGGCCTTTGATCTGGTCGAGGATCAGGGTTGTGGCTTTAAATAAGATATTGGATTGCAGATTTATATCATGTTTTAATGGCCGTATCCATGATTCACTGATTTAGATAAATAGATAGATGGATGGATGCCCTTTATTTATCCCCGAGGGCATTGCTCGAAGTGGGACGGTACTCACCGGTACATTGCACCACCAATTCTGCACTATGCTTGAGAATAATTCTTGCCGATATGCTCTTCCGTTCCTGCTCAACCAGATGGTTTGTGCTGTCAACTTCACTACACAGCAACCCTTTGTCTTGCTAGTCAAAGTTTTAAGTAGCCTATAAGCTTTGAATCTGGTGCATATTATAGCAACATTTGAGACCACATTTTTTATATATATATTATAATTTTTTATAATATATATATAAAAAAATTTTTTATATATATATATATATATATATATATATATATATATATATATATATATATATACTACAATTTACTTATTATTAATTATTTCAGCCAAAAGGGGGCAATTCCAGTTACTAAATGTTCTGCAGAACACAAATGAATTGTTGTGAATAGTTTTTATAATCTGATTTTGATTGGTATTTGTTAAATCATATTACCTTTAGTATTATCCTAAGCAAGTTCCAGTAATGAAATGCTGACATACAGTATGGTGAAAACTTATTTTCGCAGGATGTACTTCATTTTTCACAGCTTTGTATTTTTTCCACTTTGAGCACTGCCAAAGGAGAAATTATGATAGATATACATAGATAGATGGCAATACTTGTGCGTATGGGAGTTATAGAGTAAAATAAACTTTAAAAAACAGAATTGAAGTTGTCATTGATAATAAAATGCATCTGCAAAGGCATCCCAATAGATTTCCTCTGTACATAGTGCAGAGCTCCATGAAATCCATCTTGTTTTATTCGATAGCTATTGATATTCTGATATTGTCCACCTGAGCCTTTCCAGTAACCCTTTGTTTTTGCTTTAAACATAGATCTTTTTTGTCCCCTTATCGTGTTTATTTAGCTCAACATTTATACAGTAAGTCAGGCAGCCTCCCTTTTCATGATGATGTGTAATTTTCATATTTCATATGTTTTTCATGTTTGTCAGCCATGTAATCACAATCATTCCTTTCTTTGGATATGTATTTGTTTCTGCACTTATGTAAGGAAAAAACAGCTCACCCATAAGCTTCGTTGCATGTCAACCCCCCAGAACTGCGTGCACAATACACAAGCGCCGTCTCACATATGAGACTGATAAGGCTGTAAGAGAAATTGATTGCTTGCCGCATCAGAAGTTACTGTTTAACTCTCTGAAATAGGCGGAGATTGTACGTGAGACTGTAGATATTTCCTTTTTATGTCTGAGAACAAGCGGCGTTTAATTGTCACTTTTATGCTAAGATAACGCATAATCAACATCAAAGACGAGCTTTTTCCCCCTTATCTAAAGCTCACAGGCAACTAATTACTTATAGTATTGTGTTAGACACCCACATTAGCTATTGCAAGTTACAGCTCTTGAGTTTTACACCAATATCACAATGTCACAAATGGAAAAAAGGGTCATGTAGTTCATTATAATGCAGCATTGTGTTCTGTAGCATTTGTAGTACCGCCCTTGGAGGAAGTTATATAGAACAAAGACTTTGCATTGTATGAACTTTATAGCAGAAAAGTGGTGTTTTACTATGTGATTAGTAGCAACATTTCTTCTGGGAGTAAAAAAGAGAGAAGCGACAGATGGAAATAGCGAATAATTACTCTCAATGCAGCAGGAAAATGCATTTTACATGTTTACCTCTCACAGCACAGCAGGTTAACCTCCCTTAACGATACTCATTCTGAAGCGCCGAGACTTAATGAACAGAGTAAATTGTAATTCACTTAAGAAGAGTCATTCTTTCAGATAATTTAGTAAATGTGTTGTTGAGAACTTTAACTGTGATTTATTCATTCGTTTGATGTCAAGCGGTGGTCATGTCAGTCTCCATAATTTCACTCACCCACATGCTCATACACCAACACACACAAACGCATAAAACCATGCAAGCACACACACACACACAGAGGGTGTGTAGATGCTCTCTGAAATGCAAATACTCAGATGGCACGCAAGGCAGATGGCACAGATTAATGGACCTAGACTCACAGTTTCTTGCCTTGTCCCCTCCCCGAATGCTTATATATGAAGTGATAGCCACGAAAGCATCCGCTGAAACGCTGAATTGCTTACATCTGGGTTTGCAGATCAACATGGCGATAAGACCTGAGATAAGCATTTTGAAGTATTAAACACTCCCTGTGGATTAGATCCTCACCCTGACTCAATATGACAAACAGCCACACCAGTTGTAAGCCTGTATTTTGAGCCCTAAACCTTAATATAGTAGATTAACAACCATTATGAAGATTTACTTAATTAAGAAGCACTGAAATGCTCTCCACCACTTGACGTTTGACATTCAGCAGATGGCTGTTTCCATTAGGACAAAGCATTTTATAGACACAAACATTTTGATCTGGTATTTGATATGTTGTTTCTATTTTAATGCTTTCCATATAACATTTAATATGCAAACTGTTTTATGAACAATTTACACACAATTGTAAAATGGAAATCACACAAATGTTAAATGAAAAGCATGACCAGACTATTAATTTATATGAATATGAATCTTACCTCCAATGTCTCCAATGTAGTGATTTATTAATCCAACACATTGTGCCTAAAGATTCAGTATGTTAAATGCATTCTGATTAATATAGCAATTAAGTGGTTTTTAATATCTTGCAGCTGTTTTGGTTATATGCTTGCATTTCCATTACGCATTTTTCTTTATAAGAATTAAGCATTTAATCAAACACCTTGACATAACTTGATGCTTCACATTTATATGTTCTCTTTGATAACTGTCAGTAACATATAAGCACTTCCTCCACATTTGTATGAGAGTTTCTTCTGAGAGAGAGGAATGTAAATGTAAGTGTAATAAATCTTAGCTTAGGGTCTTGTGATAAAATGCAGTTATCAAAGCTTAGACTTTATAAGACATGTTCTGTTCGGGGCACATCCACAGCTCCATTACTAACGGATTCTGCGTTGTTGATGTAACGTGCGAATCAAAGACTGAAAGTCCTTCTCAGAACATGAAGTGTTTTTTTTTTTTTTTTTATTTCAAGTTGGGTTGATAATATTCAATTCTTTATTAGTGGTTACAGATATCTCATACTTATGGTCATGTATTTGAAGGAACCTCTAAGCATAAACATTTAAAGGGATAGTTCACCCAAAAATGAAAGTTCTGTCATTAATTATTCACCCTCATGTCATTCCAAACCCATAAGACCTTCGTTCATTTTCGGAACACAAATTAACATATTTTTGAAGAAATCCGAGAATTGTCTGACCCTGCATAGACAGCAACAGTACTACTGCGTTCAAGGCACAGAAACGTAGTAAGGACAATAATGAAATAGTTAATGTGACGTCAGTAGTTCAACTGTAATTTTATGAAGCTACGAGAATACTTTTTGTGTGCAAAGAAAACAAAAATAATTGTTAAATAAAGTTTTTCTTTTTTTATCTTTGCGCACAAAAAGTATACTCGTAGCTTCATAAAATTAAGGTTGAACCACTGATCTCACATGGACTATTTTAACAATGTCCTCACTACATTTTTGTTCTGAAGACGAACAAAAGTCTTACAGGTTTAGAATGACATGATGGTGAATAATTAATAACAGAATTGTTATTTTTGTGTAAACTATACCTTTAACTTTGGTGTGAACCTTATTTCAATCACCTGTATAACCCAATCATACAGCTTATTGATTAGTTGTTACATTAGTTGTACAGACAATCAGAGTTATATTTTTCGTATTGTTGATTAAAAGTAGACTAAAAATTGGAGGGAAGTGAGTGATATTTAGGAACTTGGGGCTGGATTCACAAAAATTAGAATAAATGACAGATTTTGACAGTGTCTGGTTGAATATTGAACTCGTATACTGGGGTTACTTTGTCTATAGCAAATTCACCACTGTTCAGTCTTGGCAATAAAATCTGTTAACCATCTATATTAACTATTTTCAAAATAACAAGCGTCTCTTGATTTTTTTGTGAGATTGTTGTGATGCTAAATAACTGAAACAACTGAACATATTAATTAAACGTCTTACCTTTTGAAATGTAAGACAATTGCGAGGCTTTACTTTACTGATTAGCTTATTATAATGATTTTTAGATTTTTTTACAAATAATTTACACACACAAAAAAAAAGATTTTTTCTTGAGAAAAGAAAATGAATCGCAAAATAGTTAATAAGAATTTTATTCTAAAGATTGTTTTTTGTGAATGCGAGCCCAGAATATCCTCAAAATATTTGACTTAGGCTACCTAGCAATCAGGTACCAGCCTTAGAAATCACCCAGAACACCTTAGCAACCACATACAGTAGCAACACCCTAGTATCATGGTTGGTGAGTTTTGCACTAGTCTACGGACAATGGAAAATACCAATATGTTTTACCAATATGGTTTTAACCTTCCTTCATGGTTTTAACATCCTTGTGTACATACACATTCAGGAGAACACTTGTACACAAAGGTATCATCCTCCACAAAGGCTAATCAATTCAAATAAGACAATAGATTAGTTAATCTTTCAGTAGAGGTTCTTTTGGATTTCCCATGACACACACGCTTCCCTCGTTCTCTTTCCACAGTTATACACACTTTCTCAAGAGCCCAGTGCTAATTTGAATTGATGGCTTGGCTAGCTCGGTGAAATTAGCTCCGTATCGCATTTAGGTGAGTAAAATAACATGCCAGAGAGTGGGCTATTGGGTTTTTGGCGCCCTGTTCCATATAAAATTGCCAAAACAACCCTAAGACAACATGGATATTACAACAAGGTCAGAAAAGAGGAGTTTTCACAGCAGGTGATCAATCAGGAGCTAAAAACTAACCGTGAAAAGGCAGGCTCCTGTAGTGACAAACCATTATCAGGGTTCACGCTCGTGAATAAGCAAATCCAGTATGTACAGATTATGTTGTGGAGGCAGGGAGTATCTTTTGTGGTGCCTTTAATATTTTATTCTACATACTTCACACTGTGAGGTGATTTTTGTGCTAATTAACAAATATATTATTCTGAAGTTATTCTGTGCTTTGACTGCAGGTGTGAATAAACTCAGGAATCTCCCATAGTTTGCTTTTGTCTTTAAATACAAGGAGTTTTAGTGTAGTTAATCAAATTCTCCCCTTTATATCAAATACAGTTTCTTTGATCTCTTTTTTATGGAAATATGGAAATAATTTTCCCCCTCGTCTCTTTGAAATTACATTTCAGCCTGTCAAGCTATCGTATGGCTTCATACGGACTACTTGATCATACATTTGTGCTTTTTCTTCCTTTTTGGAGCTTGACAGCCTCCGGTCATGTTTGTTGATTTCATTGAATGGAAAATAGCAGTGTGAAGATTTCTTTTTCCACAGAAAAGTGAAAAATCATACTGGTTTCACACAACATGAGGGTCGATGATGACAGAATTTTCAGAATTTTCATTTTTAATGCGGGTAATGCATAACAGCTAACAGAAAGATACATAACAGTTACAAGTGTATGCACTACTTGCTTGCACTATATAGGATAAATCACTATACGGGATTTACCCTATTATACTTTATCGACACGAACTGATAGGTGAAACACCAAACAGCCACCCACAAATAGTCTATAAACAAAGCATCAGGCTGTCTTTGAGTTCACACGAACAATGGTTAAAGTTACTCGTCAGGCTACAGAAGAATACCATCCGTTCAATTAGGCCTAAGACATCGAGAGTCACGCAGACCTATAACAACCCAGCCACAACACATAATTGCGAATAACATGCCTTACCTTAACACAGAATCGACCACAGAGGCCTGAATGGATTTCAAGGACTCCGCGCGCAGATCAATGGCCTCCAACGATTATACTTTATCTACGAATCTTTTGAGTTAACGTACTAAACATGAGTGGAATTTGCACCGCAGCGCCCCACACCTTGATGCTCATGACAAGAATAGCAAGTATAGTTATCTTTATTGAAGCGAATTAGGTTTAAATCGCCGTCATGCATGAATGAATATTTTTGCAATTTTACACATGATGATCACATTACACAAAACTGAAATTGCACGTCAAAATAACACATCGTCAATATTTTTTGAGACCCCCCAAAATTTCACAAATCACGTTTTCAGGGGAGCCCATGGCTTATTAAGGGGAGCCGAGCTCCCCCTAGCTCCCCCGTAGTTCGCACCCTGTCTGGCTGTAAAAACCGTCAAGATTTAAATTCCAGAAGAGATGGGATAACCTTTCACGGGTTCTTCTTGTTGTGTTGTTAGTTTAGCAAAATCATCTGCTGAAAGCCATTGCAGATACAGATATTCATACATGCATATAACTACGGTTGCAGAAAGTCAACTTGCTCTTACAGACCAGGTTTGACCATTCCAATATGGAGGACAGCCGCTAATAAGTCTGTGGGTCATAAGACTTTCTACTTTTTTATTCTTGAGCAGCTCCAATGGCCCACTGACAAGCTATATTTTTGCACCATCTTTCTAATGCTTTTACAAGATTCCCAGACACTGCTGATGAAACATAATGGAACCACAACACTTTCTGAGGTGTGTTCAGAGGTATTTTCACCATTTTTGTTTAAAAAAAAGTCATTTTATATATAAAGAAATGACATTTCATGTCAAAAACCTGCCAACCCCTGATATATACTTTTGCACAGTTATTTTTGAGTAATTGCTTCTTTTGTGCCATCCAGCCGTAAACACCATGACTGAGTCGACGCATCTTGGAGGACTTCCTATTTGTTGCTGCTGCGGGTTTTAAGTTTGAGCTTCGTCAAGTTAATTCTTTATCGTCTATTCTAAAACAAAAACAATCAAAGCGCCTTGTTATCACTAGTTTTATTTTGATTTCCAGAGTCCGCTATTAGCTTATAGCCCGTTAGAATCGCCAGCGTGGTTGCATTAGTGGCAACCAAGGAAGGTTGTCGCTAATCTCACTTACATTGCTAATACTTTATTCACACACATTACCATTGTTTTACTCACTGCTACTTGCTTTAATGGCGGATGTGTGTCTACCTTTGAGTGCAGGCGAGGACACGTTCGAGCTGCATTCGGTGCAGCTGGAGCTGGAGGCCGTGGAGAAGCAGATCCGCGAGCTGGTGGAGAAGCAGGCCCAGCTGAGAGAGCGGAGAGCCTCGCTGGAAACATCCCGGGCTGACGCTCACTCTACTGTTATAAGCGTGAGCCCCGTCAGACTGGCCATGGCGGCGGTGTTGCAACAATATATAGTGATATTCTCAATGTTACCCAGAAAACAGGATACAGGTTTAACTCATTTGAATTACTTCTGCTTAATGTTACACTGTCAGATATGCAAAAGAAATCTCTCCTATCTCTTGCTCTGGCTATTGTGTATAGACCGCCAGGGCCAAATACAGATTTCTTAAAAGAATTTACAGATTTCCTCTCAGACCTATGGGTTACTTTTGATAAAGTGCTAATTGTCGGAGATTTTAACATTCACGTTGATAATACAAATGATGCGTTAGGACTCGCGTTTACTGACCTAATAAATTCTTTTGGAGTCAAGCAAAATGTCACCGGGCCCACTCACCGTTTTAATCATATGCTAGATTTAATTATATCGCATGGAATTGATCTTACTGACATAGATATCGTACCTCAAAGTGATGGTGTTACTGACCATTTCGTAGTATCGTGCATGCTGAGTATTACTGATATTAACTATATGGCTCCGTGTTATCGTCCAGGAAGAACTATTGTTCCAACCACTAAAGACAGATTCAGAAATAACCTGCCTGATTTATCTCAACTGCTCTGTGTACCCATAAATACACATGAACTAGACGAAATGACTAGCAACATGGGCACTATCTTCTCTAATACATTAGAAGCTGTTGCGCCCATCAAATTGAAAAAGGTTAGAGAAAAACATACTGTGTCATGGTACAACAGTAATACCCATTCTCTCAAGAAAGAAACTCGTAAACTTGAGCGCAAATGGAGAAAAACTAACTTGGAAGTTTTTAGAATTGCATGGAAAAACAGTATGTCCAACTATAGACAGGCTTTAAAAGCTGCCAGGGCAGAGCATATCCACAAACTCATAGAAAATAACCAAAACAATCCAAGGTTTTTATTTATCACAGTGGCTAGATTAACAAATAAACAGACGCCATCCGATCTAAATATTCCCTCACAATTTAATAGTAATGACTTTATGAATTTCTTCACTGATAAGATAGATAACATCAGAAATACAATAACAAATGTAGATTCTGCAGCGTCTAGTACTTCAGCTCCATTCATCACACCCAAAGAAAAACTGCAGTGCTTTACAACTATAGGACAGGAAGAGCTAAATAAACTTATCACTGCATCTAAACCAACAACATGCCTGTTAGATCCTGTACTCACTAAATTACTGAAAGAGTTGTTACCTGTAGCAGAAGAACCGCTTCTCAATATTATTAACTCATCGATATCTTTAGGTCACATCCCAAAATCATTCAAGCTGGCGGTTATTAAGCCTCTTATTAAAAAACCACAACTAGATCCTAATGAACTAGCAAATTACAGACCCATTTCTAATCTTCCGTTTATGTCTAAAAAAAAAGAAAAAGTTGTGTCTGCTCAGTTGCATCTCATTGCTAGTTTTACTTGATCTTAGTGCTGCGTTCGACACTATAGATCATGACATACTCATAGATCGATTACAAAACTATACGGGTATTCAAGGGCAGGCTTTAAGATGGTTTAGATCCTACCTGTCTGATTGCTACCACTTTGTTTATTTAAACAGGGAGTCATCTCAATTATCACCAGTAAAGTATGGAGTACCACAAGGATCTGTCCTAGGTCTTCTGCTATTTTCAATATACATGTTGCCCCTTGGTAATATTATTAGAAAATACGGGATTAGTTTCCATTGTTATGCTGATGATACTGAAATATATATCTCAACAAGACCAGATGAAACTTCTAAATTATCTAAGCTAACAGAGTGTGTTAAAAATGTAAAAGATTGGATGACCAATAATTTTCTCCTATTAAATTCAGATAAGACAGAGATATTACTTATTGGACCAAAAAACAGTACACAGAATCTCTTGGATTATAATTTGCAACTAGACGGATGTACTGCTACTTCCTCTACAGTCAAAAATCTGGGTGTTATATTAGACAGCAACTTGTCTTTTGAAAATCATATTTCCCATGTTACAAAAACAGCATTCTTCCATCTTAGAAACATTGCCAAGCTACGAAACATGTTACCTGTTTCTGATGCAGAAAAGCTAGTTCATGCGTTCATGTCCTCTAGACTGGACTATTGTAATGCACTGCTAGCTGGTTGTCCTGCATCTTCAATAAACAAGCTACAGGTAGTCCAAAATGCAGCGGCTAGAGTCCTTACCAGGTCAAGAAAATATGATCATATTACCTCAATTTTACAGTCTCTGCACTGGCTACCTGTTAAGTTCCTTATCAGCTACAAAATATTATTACTTACCTATAAGGCCCTTAATGGTTTAGCTCCTGCGTACCTAACTAGTCTTCTACCACGCTACAATCCATCACACTCCCTAAGGTCGCAAAACTCTAGACATTTGGTAGTACCTAGAGTAGCAAAGTCCACTAAAGGAGGTAGAGCTTTTTCACATTTGGCTCCCAAACTCTGGAATAGCCTTCCTGATAACGTTCGGGTTTCAGACACACTCTCTCGTTTTAAATCTAGATTAAAGACACATCTCTTTAGCCAAGCAATCACATAATGCATCTCATAATCTTGTATTGCAGTTATATCTGATCAAACTCACATTATTGTTCTTTAGCTTGGATTGAACAAATCATTTTTGCTTGGTTGGAACAGCAGCTACGCTAATTATGTCTCTATTTGTTTCTTTGTTTCTGCCACAGGATTAACATCCCGTGGTAACTAGGATTTACACAAGCTTCAGTCTGGATCCAGAACACCTGAGAAGAGATGATGCCAACCCCTCAGAGGACCTCAGATGATGCCAACCCTCAGACAACATACAGAACTACCAAATTTCGCCATAAGTTAAATATATTAAGTTTCTACAATATATAAATATATTGTAGAAACTTAATTTCCTGTAAAGCTGCTTTGCAACTATTTGTATTGTGAAAAGCGCTATACAAATAAACTTGAATTGAATTGATTGCTGCACTTTTACTCTGTTCTCAGCTACTGAATTCTGCAGCCTCTAGTATTGGTTGGTCTCGCGGTAACTTCTCGCACAAGTCTCCTTGATCGCATAGGGAGTTTTTTGGGGCAACCTTTTAAGCACTGTCTGGATGGCTCCCACTGGGACTTTCAAAGACTTAGTCATTTCTTTTGTACCCTTGTATCCATTGTTTTGGTTTACCTCTAACTTCTCTGGTATGCTTTAGTCTTTATTTTCTCAGCTGTCCTTAAGATGTGAGTGTGCAATTTTATATTTATATATATATATATATATATATATATATATATATATATATATATATATATATATATATATATATATATATATACATACACACACACACAGTATCTCACAAAAGTCACATTTCAGCAACTATGTTATTATAACTTCTCAAGGGACAATACTATAAAAATGAAACTTGGATATATTTTAGAGTAGTCAATGTGCAACATGTATAGTAGTGTAGATTTACTGTGCTCTGAAAATAACTCAACACACAGCCATTATTGTCAAAATAGCTGTACACCCTAAGTGAACATTTCAAAACTGTGTCCAAAGTGTCAATATTTTGTGTGAGCACCGCTGTTATCTAGCATTGCCTTAATCCTCCTGGGCTTGGAATTGACCAGAGCTGCGTAGGCTGTTGCTGGGATCCTCTTCCACTCCTCCATAATGACATCACGGAGCTGCTGGATGTTAGACACATGACGCTTCTCCACCTTCCACTTGAGGATCCCCCACATGTGGTTAATAGGGTTCAGGTCTGGAGACATACTTGGCCACTCCATCACCTTCACCTTCAGTTTCATCAGCAAGTTAGTTGTCATCTTGGCTGTGTGTTTGGGGTCATTATCATGTTGGAAAACCCAGTTTCTGAAGGGAGGGCATGTTCTGCTTCAGAATGTCACAGTACATGCTGTAATCCATGTTTCCCCCAATGAACCGCAGCTCCCCAGTACCAGCAGCACTCATGCAGCCCCAGACCATGATGTTACCACCACCATGCTTGACTGTAGGAAAGACGCAATTTTCTTGATACTCCTCACCAGGCCTTCACCACACATGCTGGACACCATCTGAGCCAATCAAGTTTATCTTAGTCTCATCAGACCACAGGACATGGTTCCAGTAATTCATGCTCTTGGACAGGTTGTCTTCAGCAAACTGTTTGCAGGCTTTCTTGTGAGCCAGCTTCAGAAGAGGCTTCCTTCTTGGATGATGGCCATGCAAACCGACTTGTTGCAGTGTGCGGCGAATGGTCTGAGCACTGACAAGCTGACCTTTCACTTCTGCAACCTCTAAAGCAATGCTGGCAGCACTCATGTGTATGTTTTTTTTTTTGTTTTGTTTTTTTTTAATCCAGCTTCTGCACCTGACGCACACCACGAGGACTCAACTTCTTTGATTGACCCTTGCGAGGCCTGTTCCGAGTGGAACCCGTCTTGGAAAACCTGTAACTCAGTTTCAGGGTGTTACTGATCTTCTTATAGCCTAGGCCATCTTTGTGGAGAACAACAATTCTAATTCTCAAATCCTCAGAGAGTTCTTTGCCATGAGGTGCCATGTTGAACATCCAGTGGTCAGTATGAGAGAATTGTACTCAAACCACCAAATTTTAACTGCTCTAATACAAGATACAATTAATAAAAAGTAAAATCCCGCACTCTATCAGTCCATGCTAAATATATAAATTCATTACAGGAAACAGCAATGTTTCGGTCTATTGACCTTCATCAAGCATATGTATACTATTACAGACAAGACATTTAAAAGCAGTCACCACCAATGAATGTAATCGACACATGTGAACCAATCACCAACTCATACATCATGACTAACAAGGACTCAAATATCCAATAAAAGATACTTTTCAATATTATCAATAAACGATGTTCCATTATATATAGACAAATATAATCATGTTTGTAAAGTCTCAATGTCAGACAATTCATATCTAAACAAGGTTACAACATCATCTCTTCACAATCAAACAGACACTCAAAAATACAATACAATAAAAACACTCTACAACATTACATTAAATTATGCTTCATCATTTAACCCCAACGGTGATAAGGTCTGTAAAGTCACAATCCAAAACAATTCACGTCTTAATAAAAGAGTTTCAATATCACCACACTTTTTCGATTCCCAAGAAGCGTAAGGAGGACACATCATGATTAGAAGAAAGGAAATGTGCAGCAACTGGATAAGTAATATCTTTTCTCCTGATGGAGCTCTTATGTTCACTGATCCTCTGTTTCAACTGTCGAGATGTTTTTCCCACATAACACAAACCACATGGACATCGAATAAGATATACAACATGGGTTGAAGCACATGTAATAACAGAGTTAATTTTATATTTTCAACCTGTTCTTGGATGACAAAAAAACGCAGTTTTGAATGTATTATTACACTGTGCACAATTACCGCACCGATAATCTCCCTTCTGTATAGGGCTCAATAAAGTCTGTGATGTAGGAGAGACCGCACTCTGAAAACGGGCATGAACCAGAAGGTCTCTTAAGTTTTTGGAACGCTTATTTACAATCATCGGGGGATATCGAAAAAGATGACTCAACTCAGGGTCCGGGGACAGCAAATGCCAATGTTTTTTTAAAAATGTTTCTTATCTGAAAAGATGTTGACGAATATGTAGCAATAAAAGTAAACAAATGTTTTTTTGTCCGTTTTGTCTTTTTGTTTAATAACTCTTTACGTGTTTTTTTTTTTGTTTTGTTTTGTTTTGTTTTTTTTAAAGATATATCAAAAGCATCATTAACCCATTTTATAGGATATCCTCTGTCCAAAAAATTATTTTTCATAGTCAAAGACTTTTCAATAAAATCAGAATCTGAATGGCAAATCCTTCTTAATCTGTAGAACTGACTCTTGGGTAAACCCCTTTTCAAAGAAGATGGATGGAAACTCCTAGCTAATAAAAGAGTGTTACGATCAGTTTCTTTGGTATACAGAGTGGTTATCAACTTTCCATTGTGCTTAAGTACCCACACATCGATACATTTTCACTTGCTGATGTTCACAAGCATATGAAAGGAGCACAAAACCTAATCTGGCACCTTAACTATAGGTCTTTTACCTAGAAAATTTCGCTTTTTTTTTTTTTTTTTTTTTTTTTATGAATCCCAGTGAAATCCAATTTTATAATATTGTCTCATTTTTAGAGCAGTGGTTTTTCTTCTGCGTATTTTTAAGAATATTTTAGTTCTTAAAAAATAATAATCATAAGACTCTGCACATGTATCTTTTATTTAGAATTTATTAATTGCATTAATTTATCTGCCTGTATTTTTTAATGATTATTTTTATAGCAATTTGTTGAGATGTTAATTTAAACACTGGCCAGTTTGTGTTCTGCAGTACTATTGAAAGAAGATGAAGAAAATATATCCTTTGAACATTTTCTCAGTAATAGAAATATTTTCAATTAACTACTAATACGGCATGTAACACATTACTTGTCCTTTTGCGTTTTATCTGTTCTTCTGAGTTAAGATGGTAAGAACTTAGCTTACACAAGACCTAAAATGAAGTAAATGATGGAAATTAAGATTATAGCAATATTTATAAAGCTAATTCAAACAGAAATAGAGAATACTCAAAGTGTATTTCAGATGTGGATTAATTAGCTCTGATCTAAAGCCATTCATCACTGGAGACCCCTCGCACAGCGGGAATCAAAGATTTTGTCTCTGTCAGAGTGATTCAGTACCCTATGATTTTCTTCTGGAAAACTGAATATGGACATCAGAAGAATCACGTCAGGCTTCTAAAATGAGCTAGTAATGGGCCTATTGCATTTGAAAAGCACCCAGAGAGAAAGCGAATAGGAGAGGGACATCTTAAATTAGATCTAATAGAAAATGCAATAAAAAATAAAAAGTGCAAATCAAATGAAAAAAATATATCCTGCTGTGTAACCATAGCAACATTCTGTTTGTCAAAATGCGGGTAGTTGACAGCATGCCGTTGTAGTGTGTGTGTGTGTGTGTGTGTGTGTGTGTGTGTATGCGTATATGTGTTTTATTAGACTGTGGTGAGCATCCATCTACAGAAGGACGCTGTCCATGTCCTTGTGCATTTGGAAAAGTGTCAAGGTTAGAGATGTAGAGAAAAAAAAAAGTATGTGGGAGAGAAAGACATGTGTTTGAACTCCCTGATGTGAAGTTTCCTAATGTGTCCCATGGGTGTCATTACACACACAAAGGCAAGACACTCTTTAAACACACTTCTCATACGCTCGGATACAGTCTTAATTATGAGTCTATCAAACCTGCTCCCTGCAGACAGCGCGCACACACACACACACACACACACACACGGAAGTTTCACACATAATTGCATAGAACTGGCTGCTACAAGAAGTTCATGCAATTTTTCGTGCATTTTGCATGAGGACTGGTTGCACATGTATTTTATACATTTACAACATGTTTCATGCATGTTTGCCCTCATGAATAATACAAGACCCATGCAAATCCCTGTTTATGCTTACTCTGGGATGCAGCTTTGAGAAAAGCTTCCATTTCTAGAAGATGCACAAAGGATGAGTGGTAACGGGATGATATAGCCTAGGGTTGGGCGATATACCGGTACACACGATTAACCGATTTTGGACTATCATCCCTATCGCGACATGTTCACGTGACTTTGTTGTGCTACGTAGTCACAAAAACTTACTGTTTACACGCGTTTTTCAGTGATTTTAAAGCAATTTTAATGCAATCAGCAATGAAAGAGAACTCATTTTGCTATATGCGTGTGCTGTCTGAGCACTGTCAGTATTGAACAGAGTTATTTTTGCCACTTTATAGACCTTGAACAGTTAAATACACACACTTGTATATGTCAAAATTCCCATCTTTGCAATTACCCTCGTAAACACAGTAGGTCTTAAATGAAAGCAAACAGCTGAGAATGAAAACACGTGTAACAGTATATTGGATCCGAGCAGCTCTTAAAGTGACAGCTAGTCTAATGTTCCTGATGTCTGTCATTCATTCAAACAACAAGAGAGAGAAAATCTCTCACTACTCTTAACTAAATCACTTTTGTAACTTTGATGAGAAGAAATATAACAACTCAGTGAAGAATATAGTGTTTTTATACATTACACTTTATACATCATACATTTAAATACTTTATACAATGTAGAATTTCTTATTTATTTGTTCTTCTGTAGATTTATTTATTTATTTATTTATTTGTCCTGTTGCTTGTAATTAGTTTCTTATTCTTATTTAATTGCTGTCTGTTTACTTGTCTTCAGTGAGCTTGAGTTTTTTTTTTTCTTTTTTGTTTGTTTGTTTTTAATTTAGGCTATAGTATTATTTCTTTGTGATATTGACACTGGTGACAAGAATTATGAAATTTCTATGATATCAAAAATTCTGAAGTCATGAAGACCTTGTTTAAGCAAAAGTAAATATTGTGATGTATATTGTTACTGTGAAATTAAATTACTCATATTGTGATATAAGATTTTGGTCATATCACTAACCCCTAATATGATGTCATCTTGAAATATGACCAATTAACTATCTCTCATTTTGAGAGTTAAATAGCTCAAAGACCTACTGTGTGTTAAGTAAATATGAAGGCTAAACCCTTTTTTAATTAACAGTCCAGTTGATATTATGCCTCATACATTTTCATTAAGGTTTTTTTTTTTTTTTTATTATTATTGTTCAGGCTGATTAATTTGCCAATGTTTTGGCCATTTTGAGAATATCATCTGTGGCCAACAACTATAACCACAATAGTTATACATGTAGATATTATAGTTATACTGAAATTACAGTTTATGAACAAATGCTTGGTGGTGGCACTTGTCTGTCACCCTCATAAAAAGCAGTTTTAGACTAGTTCTCTGTTTAAATTGAACCAAAATATTTGTGGAAACTGTTGCTGGATATGATGTACTTTATATAAACTTTCACATTGTACTTTTTTTTTTTTGCCCCCCAGTATGGATCTTGTGCTGCATAACCCAGCAGAGGCTGCCACATGTGATTCAACAAACACACTGAAACGATTCTGAACATCCTGGAGCCATTCCAAACAGAGAGTGCTACGTCTGCCATCCATACTCTGCATGCGAGTGTGTTTATGTGCAGTAATGTTTTAAGTGCTTCCTCTGTGAAATGAGAGGAACAGATGGATTTGGCAGATCCCATGGTATTGCTATCAACTCTAAGTCCTCATTGACACAAACAAAACTACATTTTGCTTACATTTTATCTAATATTATTATATTGTTAATATAGTTGTATACATACAACTTCATATTAATCACAATGATAATTTATTATATTTAATAGTTTTACTAATTAATAGTAATTTCACATTAATTCTTATATTTTTTATTGTATTTCCTACATTGCGTCATAAAATTACAAATAAAATATTACTTTAGTTGTTCATTCTGGATCATTTAGCTGTTGATAATTCAGGTTAATTGACTTCACATTAAAGTTGTTAATGTGATGGTGCATGTAAACTCATTAACGTTGTGCTAATGAAGTATTAATTAGAACCAGCACAGTGCTTTCTTACATGATATTTCTGCCTTTGGCCATAGTGCTGTATTAGCTGTGTGGATGCATTGAATGAGTAGAATTTAACTAAAATTCTCATTTTTATTCTTCATCGGGATTGTTTCCTTATGCATGACGGCTGTCATGTGGGTAGGAGTGATGATCTGGGATCAGATTTTCCCAAGTCTAGATAAATGTCAGTTATAAAAACATTTCCTAGACCATAACTCGTGCCCTGACACACTGCAAGAATAGTGACCCACGTCTCACACTCCGCTGTGTCAATCTGACAGTGCTCCTCTATGGTGCATTAACATCGCTGTACGAACTCTTCACCTGTCATTCAAAAGGCAAATGATTGACAGCTAAGTGCTGCGGTATGTTCATTCATTAGACGCTTGGCTAGCTAATGCTAACTTCATACTGAGTGCAATCTCTTGACAATTTAAAACAAATCCGAACTCTAACTTGCTCACCTTCTTTTAGATTGTTACAAAAAAAAACAAAACAAAAAAAAAAAACACAAATGCAGCAGATAAGCGACTTCATGTGTGGCAGTGACAGTTCACTGACAGCTTCTCCACTCGTCCAATCACATTTGGATAGCAGGATCTTAGCACATACCACTGTTTCTGCAGAAATGGAGCTCGATGTTGCAGCGAGTTAAAGAATATGTGATACGAACAAGATGTCTACAGTAATAGACCTTCTGTCAGTAAATGGCGATCTTATTTGGGAGAGTTTTTTAACATTTCGGTAACACTTGAAGTCTGTATAGTGAACAAAAAGTTGTACTGTAACTGTAATTATTGGAGTGTTTTGTGTAGTTAGGTGGTTGCTTATGAGCCCAAGTCAAAGAGCCCACCCTCAAATCTCTCAATTTTTTTTTTTTTTTTCATAGTTTATTATAATAGGATCACTCCTTCAATGTAAGTCTATTGGATTCTTTATATTCTGAAAATATTGTTCATAGTAAACAAACAGCATTGGACAAATGATGAGTTTCTCAATACTTAGTTGCTTAATACTTAGTTTCTCAAAGGTATGAGCATTTTCTTCTTTAATATATGGGTGATATGGGTTTGCATTTTAATATAGGTTTATACTTAATATGGTCGCAAACTAACTAGTCTATACTGAGTGACAGCTTAATTTAAATTAAATTTCCAACCTTGATACTTGTATCCTTGTAACCCATTGCAGCTCTGAATATTTGTTGTTGTTGTTGTTGTTGTTGTTATGTCAATTTAAATTTCATGTTTGTTTAGTGTTTATTGTTAGGAAGTAACATAAGAGTTCTAGGTTACTGCTCAAAAGTTTAGGGTCGGTGAGATTTTATTTTATTTATTCATTCATTTTACTTTTATTTAGCAGGAATGCATTAAAATTATTCTGTTACATTCTGTAATGTTACAGAAGTTTTCAAATCTTTAAATAAATGTAAATGTTTTGTTCTATTAACCAAAAAAAAAAAAAAAGCATAAAAATATTAGGCAACTCAACTGTTTTCAATATTGATAATAATCAGAAAAGTTTCTTGAGCACCAAATCAGTTTGAATGCATATTTGATTCATATTTGAATCATTTCTGAAGGATCATGCGACACTGAAGACTAAAGTAATGACTGCTGAAAATTTAGATTTGCCAATCACAAAGAAATTACATTTTAAATAGAAAACAGTGTTTTAAAATGTTATTCATTTTTCACAGTATTACTGTAATAATTACTGTGTTTATGTTCAAATAAATGCAGCCACTGTGAGTTTAAAATACTTTCCAAAAACATTTAAAAATCTTACTGACCCCAAACTTTTGAACGATATTTTAAACAAGCCAATAATTGAAACATAAATTGCATTTGAGTCTCAGGTGAGAGACGTCTTGAAATAGACCTAAACTATGCTGTATGTAGAATAAATTGTAGACAATGTGTCTGATATTCTGATGAGGCCTTGTTTTGGGCAAGTAGACTTTTATTTTTATCTCGTTTATTGCACTGATATATATTGACTATGTGTTGCTCTCTCTCTGTGTGTGTGTGTGTGGCTGTGTACTGCTTACTCAGCTACTTTTAAAGACCCATTTCAGTTTAACTCACCCAGAGAGCGGCCTCAAGGACAACCCTGATCTCAGTCTGTCACTGTGTATGTGTGAGCCTGTGTGTGCGTTTCAGTCAGGAAGTAGAGTTGTGTGTATCTGGGAGCTGATGAGTTATATACATTCACACTGAATGACTCGACCCGCATTGTGTGTCTGTGTGTGTGTGTGTTTATGGTCTGTATTTAGCAGAGAGTGTGCATCTGATTCAGTTCCAGGGAGAGCGAGGTGATAAATTCTTGTTTGAGTTAATCCAAATGTCAGAGGAGTGAATTGTCTAAACAGCACGGCTTGAAAAACATGGGAGAGAAAAATGTTAATGCTAAAGAGCGTAGGGAAAGATTGGATTAATGGAGCTAGTGAGGGATGGAGGAGGGAAAGATGGAAAAGAAATGGAGGGAGAGAAAGGGCATGCGTCTCTGTTCTGCATGCCTGTGTGCCAGCTCGCTGCATTAGCGTGCTTCTTCAGAGACTGACAGAATTTGCACATGATAACGCACCCTGCCAAAAGCAAGTGCACAAGCCCAGAGACAGACCGAGAGAGAAAGAGAGATGGGGAGATGGTGACAATGAGGAAAGTTTCCCCGAAGTAGGCAGATGTAAAGCTGCCAGTTGAACTCTACTAGGTTTTAAAGGGATAGTCCACCCAAAACTGAAAATACTGTTTTCTTCTTTTTTTTTTTTTGAACAGGCCATAAAAGTGGATATCTAGAAGAATGTTCACAGTGCGCTTTTCCATACAAGGAACCTAAAAAAGTGACCAGGGGCTGTCAGGCTCCAAAAATATTGCAAGTGGGAGGAACAGACCAAGTCACATACAGTATGCGTATATTCAAATTTGGCATTTCATGATTGGTTACGAGCAGTGCTGGGTTGATTACTTACAAATAGTTAGTCCATTACTGAATACAAATTACATGAAGAAAAATGTAGTTAGTAATGTAATCTATAAAGTTATACATTTGAAGTAATGTAATCTGACTAGTTTTTGATAACTTTTAGAGTACTTTCAATCTAAGTCGTTATAACTTGATTTGAATAGAACAATCTTGTATACTGATATAAAACACATCAAAATAAAACTTAAATAAAAATGATTTAATAATTTTCAGCATAATTATAGTTGCCTAATTATAGTGCCTGTAGTCCTGTAAAATTCCACAAAATTGTAACACTTTCTGAACATATACAGTATAAATTATAGACTTCTTCGGAGAGGAAAATTAAAATAATAATCGAATTACAAGTATTTAATTTTTGGAATCTGATTATGTAATCCGGATTACATGTAATCAGTTACTACCCAGTACTGGTTACGAGTCACATATTGATCTGGCATCAATAGGTATGTTTGACTTTGGCCGCAGCTAAATTAAACCAATCAGATACAAATTCATGGGAGGATTTGATGCTCACGCTGCATATACAGACGAAGGGGATTATATGCAATATTTTATCAAATACACGTATGTTTCAGACATTTTCATATAGCAACAGAAACACTTAATTCAATACTTTACATACTGCCTAATACAGCACGTGGATGTACAAGAATAAAGTTCAGCATAAGCCTATACTATTTAAGTAAGGGATAATGTACATCCAAAGGGCTGTTATCGAAAAATAAACCCGGACACAAAGTGTATTATGCTTATTGCACAGCTACTTGCTATAACTAAATAATAAGCCTAGACCAGGGGTAGGCAACATCGGTCCTGGAGTGCCGCTGTCCTGTAGAGTTTAGCTCCAACCCTAATCAAACACACCTGAACAAGCTAATCAAGGTCTTGAGAATTACTAGTGCTACAGGCAGGTGAGGTTTTTTTCAGGGTTGGAGCTAAACTCTGCAGGACAACGGCACTCCAGGACCGACCTTGCCTACCCCTGGCCTAGACAAATGATCAAGTTCAAACAAGATGTACATTTAAGGGATAATGTACAGTTAAGTATCTCTTGTTACACAGCTTTTCACTATATAAATAATGACAGGAACATGAAATATTGATTTTGAGAATAAACTGTTTTAAAACGTTACCTGTTTATTATCCATTTCAGAGAGCAAAAAAATCATTCTAACAGAAAACACAAACACTTTAACAATATTATCATAGGCCTGCTATTAATACTGAAGTCCGCCTGATTCATTTTGCACTTAATATAGTCAATAACTTCAGCACAAGAGGGCACCAACTGAGTTTCAGTGAAACAAGATTTATTTTGATAAACATGAAACAATATAACATTAAAATGACATGAAAATAGTTTTACTGTTGTAAAAACATGAATTTGTGAGCATTAGTGGAATTTAAAGTGTCAGAGCATATACAATACTTATGTCTTTATTGTCATTGACTTGAGAAGCTGCGCAAAATGAGCCAGACGACTGCTCTTGCATCACTCTCGCGGTACTTTGATGGCATACATCACAGTGACATTGCACTGGTGCATCTCAACTCAGAAAAAAGAATAAAAAATTAAAAAATTAAAGGCAGATGCTTGATCCAGCTACACACCTTGTCATCATTCACTTTCATTGTATAGAAAAGAGCAGCATCAATATTCTGTTAAACTTCTTTTGTGTTCCAGGAAAGAAGGGAAGCACAGGTTTGACATGGAGATGAGTAAATGTGTTTTCATTTTCACATGAGCTATATGCTTTAACACATTAAAGCGTCCTTTTGAACAAATTTGCGCAAAAAAAAAAACAAAAAAAAAAACAGCATGTTATTTCATAAAAGGGTTACATGCGCAACATAATGCCTTTTTCCATGCCATAAGGCCTTACAAATCGCTTAAGAAACGTTTTAAGAAACTAGTACATCTCAAAACCTCTTTTTACAAGAGCTCTTAGATGTTCTACTTAAAGAGGCCTTTTTTTTAATGGTATCTGACCGCTTTCAGCCTGGATTCTTCGAGGAGCTCAGGCTGGGCGAGGAAAGGAGTGGCACCCCCAACTTCAAAGCCACCCAGATTTCACATGTGATGCAAGACCTTGCAATGCTTTCGCCCGAAGGGCATGGTCTTGCTGTGTAGCAGGTGTTTAGATAAGACTTGCCAAAAATACAGAAATATAAAAATACCCCTCTAAACTATCATAGATATTATTATTCTAGAAAGAGCTGATTTAGACAGTTTAATATTGTGATGTGTTTGCATCATTGTTACCATGGTTTGAACATTGAATATGACAGCAGAGCTGAGAGAGTAACTTTAACTTGATGCATGAGTTAATCCATTATATTGTGTTTTATTGAGTTGTATTTACCAAGCTGCTTCTTGTTTGCCATTGACATTGAAGTTTTTATACATCAAATTCTTCTGAGCTTTAGAATTTGCAATATTACGCCTGCTGTCTTTAAATTCAAAATTGAAATTACTGTCAGTCCTCAAATATTGACGCAATTCAAAAACAAATACAAAAAAAAAAAAGAAGTAAATCTAGTTGTCACAAGTTTTTATTTATTTAATGGTGGGTGTTTGAGACAGTATAAAATAAAATGTAAAAAAAAATGTAAAAAAAGGGTTTTTATGTCAATAGAAAAACCACCAAAACACAGAACATTTATTCAGATACATTCTGTTTTGTATGGATGGAAGCGTAGAACTTGTTAGCATGCAACAGTTTGATGTAATTTATGTTTTCAAAGCTCTGGTAAATGGAAGAAAATGTGATAAAGCCTTTATGTGAATCAAAGCTTATTTATTCCCTCAAAGGAAGAAACAGGCATATTTTTCTCTGCACATTTTCCTTTTCTTTCATTCTTTCTTTTTTTTTCTCTTACATAAACACTCTTCAAAGGCAGGACGAGGCCCAGAAGCAATAATGGCAGACAAATAAAATAATACTTTAGGCATATGCCGCTAAATGGCTTAATCAGCATTTGAGAAGTCCTGTTTAAAAAAAGTGAGTAAAGAAAATGGTACTGTTTTATTCATATTTTTCTAATAGTTGCAGAGAAGAGAGCATTAAAGGATCACATTCCATTTTCTGCATGATGTTTGTATATAAGTATCTTATAAACTTCTGTAAAAGAAAAGATTTGTATACTTTCTAAATCACATCTGCCATGTCACATCCAATCATCCAGCATTTTGATGACCCTTTAAAAATGTATAGCTGAAAACATACATTGAATAGGGCATGATTTCCATAAACATTGCAAATTGCACTCTTAAAATCACGACTGTTTAACAATGCTGATAATTTGTTACTAAGTAGAACTTCAGAGCATCATTACAGGAATTGCCAACCCCAAAAAGAGCTCAACTGAGGCTGAAATTCTTGTGCTTTTTTGATTGGAAAGTTTATAGATGCCCACGAGATTACAATTACTTAGATCAGTGCTGTCATGAACTACCACATCCTTTATAATCTGTATATCTCTGCACTTGTAACAGAGTGCAATATGTGAGTGTTGTGCTAGAGACTAGACATCTGGAGCTGTTTTGAAGTTGCCAGACTAGAAAGAAGTGGATGAGAAGGAGGAAGAAAGTGTAGGAAAAACTCATTTGGCACACAAGATCACTCAGATATCCTTTGTTAACACTTTATTTATATCCTTTTATGCTTTATTTTTAGTCTTTGTTAATGTAGTAGTCATAATTGCAGACAGTGTGTCGTCTTATGAAGTCTATTGAAATAGGCCAACGTTTTACTTTTTAAAATTCTTCATCTTCCTCCTCTACTTCTTCTTCTTCTTCGTCTTCTTCTTCTTCTTCTTCTTCTTCTTCTTCTTCTTCTTCTTCTTGGAAATATTATAATAGCTTTGCAGTACATTGTCATTTATGAAATATGCCTTTGTTTCTGCTAAACTATGAAAGATCTGTTTAAGTTTCATGTCATGAAAATACAAGTGCTCCCTGTCAGGATTATGGACTGTCTATGTTGTGTTTTTCCTCCTCATGTCCTCCGTGACCCAGTTTCTCCCCAGTCTGATTAGTTTGATTATTAGTTGATTCCCCGCACCTGTCTATCCCTCGTTAAGTTTAGTATATAATGTGTAGTCTGCCTCGTGTTTCCTTGTCGGGTCTTAAACGTCATTCTATGTGCTCAGTGTCTCCTACGCTCCCTGTGTTCCCAGTGATTGGATTATTAAAGTCTGTTTTGTTGAAGTTATTCCTATGTCTCCTCGTCTCCTCGCTTCCAGCACCTGAGAAACATGACAGAAGACCCGACCGACAAACAGTTACATCTGTGTCTACCCTCCGTTTTTGTTTCTCGTTTCTGCACAGTTTTTTTGTTTCCATAGTGTTTCCCGTATGAATGCCCTTCTTTGCCCTGAGTACCTCCTCCTCCTGCTGGAGCAGGCGGGGGACAGATCTCTCGAGGACCATACGAGACTGTTCCTGCTCTTAGCTAACACCACCAGCTAGTCGGACGACGCGCTCTGTGCGTTCTACGATGCAAGTTTAAACATCGCATACAGAGTGCCGTCGTCTGAAGATGGTCCTCGAGAGGACTTCGCCGCCTTCCCAGCAGGCACCAGATGTCTATGTAACGTCAGGTTGACGTTGGACATGACGTCGGACAGACGTTGCATTTTGATTGAAAATGAAAATCGGGTTGACGTCAATATTTGACGTCAATTTGACGTTGATTTAACGTTGGATTTTGGTTGCACAACCTAAAAACAACAAAATCTCAATGTCAGCTGACATCGGTATTGGACATCAATTTAACATTGACATTAGACGTTGAATTTACGTTGAATTTTGGTCACCCGACGTCGCAACCAAAATTTAACCAAATATTAATGTCTTATGATGTTGTGTGCCTGTTTTGTGCCTGCTGGGTTCATAGAGTGGACTCTGGCGAGAAACAGATCGCCATTCACCATCTGCCCTATGGATGATCTTGCCAGATCCACTCCAGACCCAGAGCCCAGCCCACCATCTCCTCGATGTTCGGAGTTCAAGCCCGAGCCCACCGATGACGGAGAGCCTTTTCCCCGCCGCGATCGACGAGCCAGTGCAGTGCAAAGTGACTGAGCGGAGGATCACTCTGCACTGAGCTGATCGTGCATCTGGGACTGCTGGACTTCGAGGGGGATCTTATAGTCTGGGAAACCGATCTGGAGGCCCACTTGCCCCCTCTCCTCTTTCCTTCGTCCCCGCTGGTCCCGTCCAGCCCTCTTTCGTCTCCTGTCCCTGCTCATGTTTCCTTGTCGCGTCTTAAACGTCATTCTATGTGCTCAGTGTCTCCTATGCTCCCTGTGTTCCCAGTGATTGAATTATTAAAATCTGTTTTGTTGAAGTTATTCCTACGTCTCCTTGCTTCCAGCGCCTGAGAAACGTGACACTCCCAGGCTCTCATTAATTTATGGATATTTTGGTTACATTTTGACCCCCTTTTTACAATGTAAAGGTGTGTATATATTTTATGCATAAATAGAAATGAGAAAAAAAAATATTATAAAGACAATTCCGTGAATAAATTGTCACTGTTTTAAATTACACACTACTTTGTCATTTTTGTTGATTTGTAAGTTGGCAAATTTGTAAGATGCAAAATTCACTTTTCAAGTTGTTTGAACATAAATGTATGTTGGAAGTGTGTGTACACATCCATCCTATAATGATAAAAAAAACACCAGCATAGTTCATTAGCATTTAAAGCAACATGGACTATAAGGGCTTGCTAAAAACAGAGCTGATTTTGACAGATTTAAAAAGGTGTTTTTTACACTACCATTGAGAAATTTTAACCAAAGTATGTTATAGACTTTTAATTAAGACCCTAAAGAAGCATATCAACTTGTGCAAAATGAGCATCCGATGACCCCTTTAAACCAGTTAGATGTCAGTTCAATTCATAATTATTTTCAGAACACATAATGAATGCATTTTTTTTCCAAAACAGTTTTATATATCCATATAACCTACAGAAATGTCAAAAATTGCATTATGAATTTTTATCTGACTCCCTAAGTTAACGTTAACTTTAACTGCCCTAAAAACACTTTATAAATATTTTTCATGGTCCGTATACTAATCCTGAGTTCTTGAGCCCTTAGTCTCTGGATGTCAGTTTGAGAGTTAGTCTGTCAGCAGGGATCTTATAAAAATAAGTACAGCAGTTGCCGTATGGTGACTTATCTTTCTATCTTTAGCGACACAACTGTCCTCTTTAAATGCATCACTCATCGGCTGTGATGGACAGCTGATTAATGCTGCTATTCTTTAATTATTCATAACTCACTCACCCATTTATTCAATCACTGACTCACCAAATGAGTCAGAGGTCAGTCAGGCATTTTAATAGACTCTTCTCTCCTATCAGCTAATTATGTTTATTGCCTGCTTAAAGATTGTTTATTAATGCCTGTTAGACCCAGAAAGATGATGCAAGATGGCACCGATGATTACATTTACGGGGACGGGTAATTACTGAAACTTTTGCTGACCTTTGACCCCAGCTCATATGTGCTCTAATCACTCGGCCATTCAGAAGGTTAATATGTCAAAGTCTACTAATGAACCAGTTCACTCCTGACCTTATTTAAACAGGCAACGTTGGTGTGATGAAGTGTGAGCAGAATGTTTATCGGCTTTTGTTTTGATGTTTCTAAAGCTTACCAGCAATCACCGTGCTGACCGACAAACTGGATTTTTACATTTTATGAAGAACAGGGTGCATGAAAAAGCTGTCGCCACAATGCCAAGGTGTTGTGGAATGAAATGACTATACTATATTTGAGTTCCATAATAATTTTACGTCAGTATTTTGTATTTTGAAGGATAAAAAAATATATTCTTTACTTTTTTTATTTAAAATAATAAAAAGACAAATAAAAATGAGTGTTTATAAAAGATGAAAAGTATTATGCTCTATTTTAATATATTTCTGGTATTTCCCATTCATTTCTTATGGATGTCGTTTTTGACCACTAACAATTAACTATAACTAACTATAAGCATAACTTTTTTTTTTTTTATTATGTTTTTTTTTTTTTTTTACTTTTTAACCTTTTCTAATCTTTTGTTTGTGTGTTCACATAGCAACTGAGACAAAAATCCCCAAGTTTTGTACCACTCAGGTGAGGTATTATTATTATTTATTTATTTTTTTTTAATGTTGATATAAAAAAGTGGATTTTTATGTATAAAGAAAGACCATTTTTACTATGTGAAAGAAAGACCATTTTTACTATGTGAAAGAAAAATAATTTATATTAAAAAGACAATATGCTGTTTCCAAAGGTAAATAATTTTGGTTACACTTTATTTTGTGTCATTGTTACAGTTTAATTATACATTTAAGTACTGAGTAATATTTACTAACTCCATGTACTTACTATATGGTTAGGGTTAGGATTAGGGTTCGCTTTAGGGTTACTTTCTTGTGATTATGCATAATTAATTGTTATTATAATAGTAAGCACATGTAAAGTGTAACAAGGACACCTTAAAATAGTGTTACCATAATTTTAGATTGTCATTGTACCAAAGTAAGTACACATTACTTTGTAATTTTTGTTACTTTGTAGGTTGACAGTTTCTTTTTTTCCTACCAGCTATTACAGTGGCATGATCCTATTTCAATAGCAGTTTGTATCTTTTGATTAGGGTTAAATATGCTAACAGTAAAATATACAACACATTAGGGGTGTCCCCGACTAAGGATTTTCATAGTCGAATCGGAATTTTCGAATCTTGCCGATAGTCGACTTATAGTCGAATCATATGTTTGGGGGCGGGGAGAAAATACATTACATTCCACAGTCATAAATACTGACGTTAACACACAGGGAAAAAGTGTAACGGACACCTCGCAGATAATGTTTTATGTTTTTATTAAAAGATAGTTAACATTAATCGTAAGCGAAACCCTAAGAATTCACAACATTTTTTTACAATAGTGCTCTCATTATAACGTTATGTAAATGACAGTAGTCATTAATCTTCTGCATTTCTTTTTTGAGCTGCCGTGCTGAAGATGACCAGTAGAGTGAAGCATCTGATAGCAGGTTTATAATCTCATATAGAATACGCTTCGTTATTTATACAACATATAACGTTAATATTACGACTTATAGGCTATCTGCACAAAATCCCCCAAATGCATAAGTAAACGTGTCTGCTCGACTCTGAATTAACACATTTTATGGACGCTTTCTTCTCACAACAATGTGCAGAAACAGGCAATTAAACTCTAAATATTTGCAGAGTTTTATTATATTAGTGTTCTCATTATAATGTTATGTATATGACAGTCCCAGTCATAGTTATTAATATTATGCATTGTTGTTTGTAGTGCTTGCGCTGCGCACTGAGAGATAATCACCTTACAGTAGGCTACAATGAGCTTTACTGTAGTGTAACTCAACCAAATGCATCTTATACAAGAAAAATTATATATACAGGATATATATACACCGACTGAAATGTTTCTGATGTGTCTGAAATCACTTGTACCCTACCTGATCGAAAAAATACAGTCTTGGATTTGAGTCTTGTTAAAGATTTCAATCCCTGCCGCCAAGAAAGTGAAACTTAAATCTATAGGGGTGGTTGGATTTATTCACGCACGTTAGAATATTTATTTAAAGCTTTCTTCTTTTCAGATTCTTATTTACAGCATTATCTTAATAGGCTGTATATTAACTTACATTTGAGTACCCCCACATAGCCAAAATGGCATGATCATAACACCCCGCGAATATTCAACTGTGAGATTGGGAGTCGAATCAGGCTCCTCCAATCGAAGCATCAAATCTTTGACTATTCGGGGTCACCCCTACAACACATACTGTTTTTTTTTTGTTAGCCGCGTAGCACGATGCCTTCTCCAAGCAAACAAAGGCCCGGCTGTCATGTGACAGCACACCTCTGGCTTTAAGTTTGCGCATTTGCCTAACAAGGCTTTCTTTTTTTAACATTATATTTCATGTTTGAGGCTGTTTCCTGGATCTGAGCTCTGAATGCACAGTGGACGTCTGTGGTAACAAGAGTCTGAGCTACAGGGAGGAATCTAAGACGGGATCATCCAGAAGGGCCTGGTGCTTTTGCCGGCTGACCTCTCTCGCTGCCGCTAGCCTGTGTAATGCTAATTCTCTTTCAAGTGTGTTACATTAGCATCTGTTCGCAGTGCGTCCTGAGCCAATCAGCTTTGATCTGAACATTCTGTCTTTTCAAAGGGCTAAAAAAGAGCCCTAGCCTCAGAATCTGCATCCTTCACAAATGCCAGTGGACTACCAATGATAACGCCCACAGACTACAATAACCGTGGCCTGCTAACAAGGAAAAAAGGCTTAGCGTGTAGCGTCAGAGTTGTCAGAAGTGCACACTCGCTTGTTCTTTTGGCAAACTGTAGGCGTTGCAGTGTCTGCTCGACGAGAGGTTGTCCACAAAGTGCAGTCGTCTTTTGAGAGCGTTGCACCGAGGAACACTTCACACAACTCTTAATACATAAAAGAGAGCACGTTGCCCTTGACTTTCAGACGCTTTATCATTTAATTCAATATGTTTAGTGCTGTTAAATCTATTGACGAGCGCTAAGCCTCTTTTTACGCATCAGTAGTCGTGCCTTCACAGACGTGTGAAGGATTAGCGAATTTTATTTACCCTAATGTTTCCAGATTGATTATAAACAAAATGAGGTCAAAATGTTTAGCCCTTCCACCTGAATTCCTGCGCCGCGGCTGGCATTATGTTAATCAGCTGTTAGCAGACTTTACACAAAAGAATGTCTTAAGCCAAAATGCAATTACATTTCTTTAAAATCCTCCTTCTTCCTTTCATTACTCTTTCAACAAAATAAAGTTTACTTTGTGTATGTACGTGCTCCAATTCAAAAGTGCATGATACCTATCCACTGCCCAAAATGCTAACACCTTTTGAAATGAACAACCACTAAAAATGTTCAGTGAATATGAAATAAGAAAAAAAAAAAAAAAATAGGTTCAATTAAACTAAATTAACTGAACAAAAACAATGCCATTACAAGGGTAATGGAAAGACAAGGCCTCAATGAAGGACTTTTTTTTTTTTAATCGTTCAATAATAATAATAATAATAATAAAAATAAGAGTAGGTGAGACCAACATTTTCATTGATTTCATGATTTAATTTAATTTAATAATTGTTTGATTCATTATTATTACATTTTTAATTAAATTAAATTACTAGTATTCCACTGTTACAAAAGTATGGGAGATCGCGGCTCATTTTTATTGATTTATTGATACCACTACTATTACTAGGCTTGAATACATGCTAAAAAAAAAATAAAATAAAAAAAAAATAAGCCTTGATCTCCCCATGATTTCACTTTTAGTGAAATTATTTTATTTTCCCCCTAAAAAAAGAGAGAGCGAGAGAGAACTTATTTTTACTTATCTAAAATAAATAAATAAAATATGCAATAAAATATGAACTGAAAATATGTAAGACCTTTCTTGTGTGACAGCCAGCCCTGGTCTCCTGTATATATAAAAATGCATGCAAAAGAAAAAAAAAGCCAACTCTGAGGCAGATAAATATTTAAAAATACACAAAGCACTATATTATTACAGCCTGATTTATTTATTGAAAGTAGTTCTTCCTGGCAGTCTGTGCGCTGAACAGGTATCCCGTTATATAAGTGCAGTGCTTTACTATTCTCTGGTATTATGTATTGATTTATTTGCTTATTTGAGCAGTTGAGTTTGGGAAATAATCTTCTTAGAGTGGAAGAGTTAAAGGGCCGCAGGGACCAGATCCAAATCCCCTGCTATTACTGCTTGCAGCAGACATACACACACATGCACTCTCCTTCTCTTTCAGCTGCACCAGGGGTGAAAGCTATCCACAGCTTTAATTATGTCCCTTCTCTCTCTTTCTCTCCCTCTCCATCTCCCTCTCCTCTCCTTCTGAAGTATTTT
The DNA here is from genome assembly GCA_039654775.1 of Spinibarbus caldwelli. Taxonomy (NCBI): domain Eukaryota; kingdom Metazoa; phylum Chordata; class Actinopteri; order Cypriniformes; family Cyprinidae; genus Spinibarbus; species Spinibarbus caldwelli. The sequence goes on along the minus strand of CM077224.1, from coordinate 10,603,743 downwards.
CTGTCTATCCCTAGGTTCAACCCGTTCACTACCCTGTAGCTCTTCCTCTCTGTACCTGGTTCCCTTCCTTAGACTTACTTTCTTGTTCTCATATCTTCTTTTTTCTTTTTTTTCCGGTGGTTCTCTACACTTCCTCTCATTTCTTTTCCTTCTCTGCACTCTCTCTCTCTCTCTCGCTCCCCATCCCTCTTTCAGTGGTAATAGGCATCTTCAGTGTTTCAAGTATGGGGTTGTTTTCCATTAAACTACTGAATGTTAGTCAACTCCGAGCTATTAATAGAGGCTGTAAGTATCCCGTGTAGTTGTTGTGATAGCTGAACTGTCTCTCTCCCTCTATCAGGACATTTTTCTCCCATAGGTTTGTTTGTCTCGGTGAGTTTGCTGACCTGACCTGCCGGTGTGAGCTGTGGGACGGAGACTTACGATCCACAGGTGCTGCAGCGGCACAATTCAATTGAAGAATTCAATTTACATGTTTTTTTCTGTTAGAGTGGAGAATTGTGTGCAGTACAACACAGGCTTGGTTTCACGGACAAACATACATGCATACACACACACACACTTATACTGTATGCCACGTAGTCTCTTACTTTCTTTCTTTCTTTCTTTCTTTCTTTCTTTCTTTCTTTCTTTCTTTCTTTCTTTCTTTCCTTCTTTTTCATTTGTTCTTACTTTTTCATTTGTTCTTTTGCACAAAGAAAGAATAATTGTCTTATGATTTACCTCCTTTCTTTTCATTTTCCTTTCCTTTTAGGCAGATGACAATTTCATATTTCCTTTCCTTTCCTTTCCTTTCCTTTCCTTTCCTCTCCTCTCCTTTCCTTTCCTCTCCTCTCCTCTCCTCTCCTCTCCTCTCCTGTCCTCTTCTCTCCTCTCCTCTTAACTCCTCTAACTTTCATAGCTTCTTCAAACTCTTTCAAATGTTGCATGACTTGTATATCTACGCTGCTTTTACATCATCTCTCTCAACGTGTCCCTCCTGTTTGCTGCTGTGTATTAATCAGCCTGTAGAGGAAGCATGTTGTCCTGTGGTGACTGGGCAGGGAAGGCAGAGAACATCTTGCCGATTTCTCATTTGCACACGGTGCTCTCCCAGTTGTCAACCCGAGTTCAAACATCTTATTTAGAATTATACCTGCTTACTCAGCAGTTTACTGCACAAAATCAAGATAAAGGACTGGATGAACTTAAAGTTGTCTTGTGTTAGCAGCAGGGCTAGCCTGACGGGTCAGTAAACAGCGACATTACTGACGTGTGTGTGTGTGCTGGGGACAGTCTTAATGAGAGCCACTGCACAGTGTGCTCTTAGTCTGAGGGACATAAACAGCATTAAGCAACATTAAAGAAGATTAAGCCAAGCAATCAAACTCGAGTTTCCATGGCAACATGTTGTCATTACTCTGGGATGGACAACCCGGCCAAGCGACTTAACCACAGAGATCAACTTAATGCGTTCTCTCTCTGTCTCTCTCACTTGATTGCATACTTACTCGCTCTCTTTTCCTGTCTCTCTCTCTCTATTTTTAAGCAACTGTAATTCCCGATGATCACCCCATCCTGATCCAGATAATCCTCTGGAATACCTTTTATTTAGAACTGTTTAGCTTATTTACACAAAAGGCCAAAAAGACTACACTCTCTCCCTTTTTAAAGTCTCTTTTCTCCTCAAGCAGAGCAGTGATCGAAGCTGCAAGATTTAGTAGTTTTTTAAGCTTCTGTCTTTTCTTGCACTCTATCATCACTCTGATACCACTCCATCATAATGAAAGAATTCACTAGCTCTTAAACACTGTTAATAGACAATTAGCAGTGAGAATGATAGAAATTTGGAAAATGTGTGGAATATTGTCAGAATGACAATGAAAATGCAAATTGTAGCTCAAAAAGTAGCTAGAAAACAAAGGCATAGCTTGGTTTCCCAGAAAACAAACAAAAACAAAATATATCATTCAAAAGATTGGGGTCACCAAGATTTTTTATTTTAATTTTTCTGAAAGAAATGTATACTTTTATTCAGCAAGGATGCATTAAATTGATAAAAAGTAGCAGACGTTTTACATTGTTACAAGGGATTTATGTTTTAAATAAATGCTGTTCATTGAACTTTTCTTTTCTGTGCATATCACAGTTTCCAAAAAAATATTAGGCAGTATGATTGTTTTTTTGGGCATCAAATCATAAGAATGATTTCTGAAGGATTGTGTGACACTGAAGGTGCTTTGCTATCACACATATAAAAACTTTTTAGAAGATATTAAATTTAAAAACAACTCATTTAAACTGTATTCATTTTTCACAATATTACTGTTAACAAATAAATGCAACCTGCTGAATGCATAAAGCTGTTATAAATGATGGATAAATGCAAATGTGGGAACCCATAATATTTATTGTGCAATTTCGAAAGATTGGGAGTGTTGGGAACATGAAATTTTAATTTGGATTTTATTTCACCTGTGAGTGTGGAATGGAAAATCCAGAATGGAGTTGGAGCGGAGTGACAGAATGCTTGGAGCGGTGGAAATTGCTCTCTCTCCGCTCCACTCACCTACCCTCCTGTCTTCCAGGCATGTCAGTCAGTCACGGTGCATTGTGGGACAGTGCACACAGTTCTCATTTAAAACAGCGTTTGACAGATATGAATAATCACACTCTAGAAATACTTTCCGCTGACCCCAGCGTGTGCTGAATGTAAATGGACACTATATTTTTGTTTATCCTCCTCCTCTCTTGCCATAGTTTATCTATTAATTGAGTTCACAATGTTGTAGCGAGTGACAGAGATGGAAGGAGAAAGGATATTGATATTCACCCTCATCTCTCTCTCACTCCCTGACTCTTCCAGAGGGAACTTTTTGCTCCAGAGGATATTAACATATGGGAAACAGGGCCTCCATCTGTCTGTTCTCTCCCCATACATTATTGCCTCTTTATACATTTCAGCCACCCCACCATGTGCGTCCACATTTAGTGTGTTATTCATAGGGAGATCACAGCAGACATGAATCTGTGAGTGTGTGTGTGTGTGTGTGTGTGTGTGTGTGTAATGGAATGTGCAAGTCTGTGTATGCTTTCACGGGGACAATGAATAAGGTCAGTGATCTACAATCTGGGGACAGTACAGGCACCGTTAACCGTTTGTGACCCTCCTGAGAGACATTTTACCTGCAGCCATCTGCAAGGGAGACCCACCGTGCAAATTAATTACCGAAAGAGAGGGCATTTGTGTGTGTGTGTGTGTGTGTGTGTGTGTGTGTTTGTGTTGGTCCTGAAAGTTAAATAGAGGTGCTGAAAATCTTGTAAAGGTGTTGGGAGAATGATTTAATGCGGATTGATTGGGATTTTACATGGTTATGCAGTATCATTTTTAATCATATAAAAATAATAATTTATTTAAAAGTATATCAATATAAATTATATATATATTTTTTAAAATTAAATTAATTTAATAATCATTTATTAATATTAAATAGGCCCAACAACTCAAACCTTCTGAGAAATTGCAAGTAAATTTCACAAACAATTACAACAAAATAGCAAGTAATACACTGAAATAAATGTGAAATTGAAAATGAATTTAAAAAATAAAATAAATTAAAGTTGTAAGTTTGAAGTAAAAAAAAACAAAATTGTATTTTCTTGTAAAATGTCCTCCAATAATCTTTGTTTTATTTACAGCTTCAAAATGATATTAGCAAGTGACAGAGTTGGTGGCAAATGATGAAGTTTGAATGGATGCACAAGCTTCAACAGTGACAAGAAAGAATTTGAGCATTATTTGATATGACATTAACAGAATGATGTTTTTTATTTTATTTTTCAAATTATTATGTGCATTTAGCAATGTACTGTATATCTCCTTTCTGTAACCATACCAGAATGAATCTGTGAACCCATTTTGAGAACTAGTTAGTTAGAGCTTGTGTTTGTGTGACTAAGAAAAGGATTTTCAAGAAAAGGGGAGTTGAGAAGAAAAAAGTGTGGAAAGGAGGAATTGTGTGTGTGGGTGTGTGTAAAGAGCTGAGGTAATGGAATAGTTGCAAGATTAGACATCACACTGATCTATAGGCGTGTGTGCTTCTAAAAGCATTTGACAGCTTTTAACAAGAATCGGAAATGAACTGAGAAGCTAGGTTTTACATTACAAGAAGGTGTAAGTTTTTGTCCGTAGAATGCAATCCAAAAAAAGAAACTAGATGATTTTCTCATGCTGTTGTAAGCTTTCATGGAGGTTTAAAACAACATGAGGTTAAATAAAGATCATTTTATTTTTTGTGGTGAATTTTCTCTTCTTTTTTTTTTTTTTTTAGGGCTGCACGATTAATCAAAATAGAATCACAATATGACTTAGTATGATTATTACATTGCAAAGGCTGCAGTTTACTTAAATATAATGGCTGCTTAGAAGCTCATGATCTGGTGTTTTCAGTGTCCCAGAGTGTCACTGTTTGCAGTAAATGCTGCTCCACACAAACTCATCTCATCTCTGCATCTGGTCTGAGTTTGTGTCGCTTATAACGTGCATTTTGGAACACAACATGCAGCAACCATCTTTCCAAACTTTTAACGAAAAGCATTTATAAACCAGCTGTTATCAACAGAAGAGAAGAGGACTTTTTTTGTGATTTTCCACCAAAATAAAACTTGATGGTTTTAAATGAAGAAATTAACACAGCCTTAAATATTAGTAATGTAATTTTACAGTTATACTGTATTTTTTATTAACTTGATATTTACTGTGTAATATGCAAGAGTAATATTTCTTATTTTAATAATAATAAAAAAATATTATTATTATTATTATTATTATTATTATTATTATCATATGATATCAATATCATATATATCAATATGATTTATAGATATGTCATACTGATGTCATATTATAGTAACAAACTAAAACCATTTTCATTACTTGAAATATTAACTGAAATTAAATAAAATATTTATAAAAAAATAATAATAATTAACTTGATGTACTAAAATAAATAAAACTGCAATAAAATTTAATAAAAAACTATATAGAAGAATGATATATATATACAGTATATATATATATATATATATATATATATATATATATATATATATATATATATATATATATTAAAATGATAAAACAAAATTACTAACATTTTCAATAAAATTAAAATCACAACAAAATATAAAAATAAAAACTAATTCAAAATATTAGTACAATTTATAATACTATCTCTATTATATTAAAATAACTCTGCCACAAACAAGAACAGCAAACCTGGAGCTTTTATCGCGTCGTAGACCACATTTTTATTAGAAAAAAAATGACTACTAGAATTTCACCCCAAATTGTGCAGCCCTAATATTCTTGTTCATATGCGTTTCTACACACACGTATATAAGTTGTTCATACATACAGATCCTAAAGCCTGAAATAGGCTGTAATTTTCCCCTCTTCTGCACTAATCACCCTGCTGCTGTTGTTCAGAGGAACAGGCTTTTAAGTTTTATCTCTCTAATTGTCTTGTTCTCCCTTTAGAAATGCCAAACATAATTACATGTAAAAACAATTCCCCTCCACAACCAGAGTACGTTCATTTGCAAAACCACCGGCGTTTTCAACAAGTGTCAAATCCATCGAACATGCCAATGCGGCAGCTATCACTCACAGAACACACACGACACTGCAATAACTACCTGAGTCTCATACACACACACTTTCACTTCATTAGGAACCGACAACAGTATTGTGTTTTAGTACAGCTCACTATATTGTCTTCCCCATTGCTGTGTAAATATTTGATGTGGTTTCTCTTTCTCTATGTGAGCGTGTGTGTTTGTGTAAGTGTTGGCTAGTTGTACCAGTGCTTTTGTTTGAATTATTTGTGTACCTATGACCATCTGAATAATTTACACATGCTGAGAGTAGCATTGTTTTACTTGGAAGCTGAGTTGCAATGAAGGGTACAGCGGTGTTCTCGCACTTCCAGTCACATACGCACACACCGTGCAACACTATATACCGAACTCACAAATGTACACGCGAGTAGCATGCACAAAGCCAATTTCTGTGCAGCGGTACGCTCAAAACATGCCTTTCAGAAAGTGGTAATTGGTAAGCAGTAAGCACTGTTTAATATTCAAATGGAGGTTTGAGACTCTCTCACTCTGTTTCCCACGCTGCTTTGCTCTTAATAGTCTCCGCTCATAATTGGGGTCCATCTGACCCCCTCCTCTCCCACCTCACTCATTCACACACACATACTCCGGCAAGGACCACATATAATGGCTGCCATTGTGTCTGAGACTCCAATTAGTGCAAATCGTATAGGGGTTAACGCGCTCTCAGAGATGGGAGCTGTCTGGAGCGCGCCGTGAGGCGTTTGTGTACATGCGCATCCTCGCTAGGACCTTTGTTGTCTGTGTTTGTATAATGTAGTCTTGAAGTTTCAGTGTTTAAGTGCTCTAAAATACCCAGACTGTCCTCACACCAATTAACACTCATTTACAAAGTGAGAAGTGTTTTTGTCTGTCCTCTTTGGAACCAATTTGTCTGTTTTGTGTGCATGCGAGTCTGTGATGGGATTAACAAGTAAGATGGATAAGACATGTTTTCTCAAGTTTATACAGGCGAGGCTGAACTTCTTCAACTTTTAACAAGTAATAGAAAAAAGCACATTTTTCAAGTCCAAGGAACTCATTTGGGGTCTGGTGTTGACAGGGCTTTATTTCATCACCTCACAGATACAGAAAAAATAAAAAAATTGCAGACAGACAGTGTCTCATAATGGAAACGCCGTCATCAGCATGCAGTGCACGGCAAAAAAAAATAAAATAAAATAGCTGTGTAGAGGGCGGGGCAGAATGAGTCACATGATGGCGTTTGATTGGCTGAGGGAGCGACTTCTCTCATTCAGATTAAAGCACTGTTGTGTATTTTTATCTTAAAACAAGCATTACTATTTTTATTTCTTTATTTACAAATCTCTCAGGATTCTGTCCGTATCCAGAACGTAGAGATATTGTGATGGGATGCTTTTGACTTGAGGCAGTGTACAGAAGCCCCATGCGGTGCCCCAGAGGTCTCTTCTGGCCTCAGCTATATCTGGGGACCAGAATATGATAGAGATATTTGGGGTAGATGCTTTTGCTAGGATAGCGAACAGAGGCCCCATGTCGGGCCCCAGGGATGTCAAGGCACCAGAATATTGTGGAGATATTGAGGTGGGCTCTTTTTATATTTGGGAAAGAGTACAGAGGCAACTGTTTTGGGGCCCCAGATGACCCCGGGGGCCTCAACTGTATTTAGGTCTTAGAATATCATAGCCATATCAGGGCGATGCTATTCTAGTATTATTTATATACTATTATAGTTTTTTTTTTTCCATTTATTTATTTTTATTAATAATTTTAGTATAAGTAATTTTGTTATGTGTGTTTGTCATGTATAACATTTTTAATGTTATTTTTATTTCAGTTTTAGTTGTTACCATTTTAGTACTTCAACTTATTTTATTAACATTTTAAATTAGCTTTCATTTTTATATTTTAAGTTTTCATTTACATTTTAGTGTTTTTGTTATGTGCTTTTGTCATTTTTATGTTTTTGTAATTTTAGTACATTGTTTAAAATTTATTTTATTATTATTTGTAATTAGGTTTTATATTTGCATTTTCAATTTAATTTTAGTAATTTTGTCCACTTTTGTAATTTTCATTAGTTTAAAAAAATATATATATATACATATATATATATATTTTTTAAATTTATTTATTTAGTACTTCAGTATAAACCCATTTCAAGTTAGTTGCCATTTTCATTGAAGTTTAATCTTTTAAACTAATATTTATATTTTTAATGGTTTTAGTTTTATTTAACAATGATAACACTGTATCAGGGTGGTCTCTTTTAACTTTTGACTTTATAAATTAATGTGGTTAGGGCCACTGATGGCCCTAGTCTCAACACCTTAAAACCATGAGGAAGTCTTGAAAAACTTCCATGACTCCAGCCGTTAAAATGTTCTGCATGTAAAAATTGAGTTATTTATTATGGTGCCTCTTAATAGTTTATTTCTGCATCCAATCTTAACTCCAATCATAACTCAATACCCTCACCCATAATTTCTTAAATAACAGTGTGCACCTTCAATCAAATGAATGTCTGTTTAAAGCACCTGCCTGGAAGTCTTGATATTGGACGCATATAAAGAGCCTCTCCCCTTCCCACAAGCAGCAGAGGAGCAGGTTTTCAAATCTCTCCTGCAGAACAGACTGAGTCATTTCTCTGCAGAGTGATGTGCAGTTGGTACTCAGTGAGACCAAATGAAGTTTTCCTCCATCAATGGTGCCTGAAGTGCTTTCAATCACAACACTAAACTGAAACAAATAGCCTGCCCATCTCTCTCAGTCTACATTTCTCCTTCTCTTTCTCTATCTCTCGCTCCTTCTGCCTCCCTTTGAATGAGTCAATCAGGGGGCTTTAGTCGCATTTCTCGATTAGCAGGAGCCACTTGAATGCTGTGTGCATTTTCACATGAAAAGTGGGCATTCGCATTCATTTTCAACTCATTAAATTTCACATGGCCATCGTCATTAGGGAGCGTCCGCCAATTATGCATCTTTGACAAGGGTAATTCTCATCATCGAGTATCTGAGGTCTTTATAAAGGAGACGAAGAGAAAAGCGAGTTGTAGAGGAGTAATGATGCCCCATTGAGGCTTTTGATCCTGAAACCATGTTCACACGCAGTCTCTCACTCCAGAACCTATCCTGCAAACCAAAAAAGATTTCCCATCCTGGCTGCATTTTTGTGCCTTTTAAACTCAAAAAGATGCCCCACTGTATTGTTATTAATACTGCTTGCTAGGGATTTGATTTTGTTGCAAAAACCAAAACTGTTAAATGTATGAAGCACTGAGCGCTCAGCAGTGTTGGGCTTGTTACTCAAAAAAATAAAAAAATAAAAATAATAATAATAATAATAATTTATTGTAATTTATTACAATATATATTATTAAATGTAATTTATTACTTGTTACTAGTTACTCCTTTCAAAAGTAATATTATTATTTTACGTATTACTTTCTGGCAACAGTAGTTAGTTACACTACTAGTTGCATTACTTTTCCTTCACACCCCACAGAAGTTGTAATTGTGGATCTTCCCCATAAAATTCTTCTAAAATGTTACTAACAATATATTTCTGCCTCATCATTTGACCAAAATACACACTGGATCGCAGTCAGAAGTTATTACAAACACTCAATGGTGACTGATAATAAAAGTGTTTACTTAAGTAAACTAAGCTAATTGTAGCTATAATTTCTCTGTTATCCATATATTGTTATATTTTGTGATACATTTTATCAAAAGAAATCACATAAGTTTGTAAGAAAATGTTTCATTCTCTATTATTATTATTATTATTATTATTATTATTATTATTATTTATTATTATTATTATTATTATATAATTAACACAACGGACAACGGACAACGGACAAAATCAAAGTAATGGCAATATTTCCATCTGCTTTTCCATATTCCAAGCTTGCCTGCTGCTCTGGTGACTTCATGTGTCTGTGCGAGTCGTGAAAATTATTAAAATAAATCTAGGAATTATTGGATTGTTGAACTTCAAATCAGTAGGGGTTGAGGCATCAAAAGTAACTAAGTAACAAGTTTTTTATGGATGTTAACTGTAATATTATTACAGAAATCTTATTTGTAATTAGTTACACTACATGTTACTGCAAAAAGTAATATTATTACTGTAACTAGTTACTGTTACTCACACAGAAGTAACTTTCAAAACCAAGCAGCATTCTGTTGGTCAACATGGTGAATTCTTGTGACCAACTTGAAAATGAGCAAACCATACATGGGGAAGTTTATCGCCATCATACAAAATTCCACATTGTGCAGATTCCTGTTGGAATGAATTTCAGTCACACCTTGACAGATTGTTCTTTGTTTTAAGATCAATCTTGAAGGTGGCATTGTAATTAGGTACTGAGAAAGGTCATATTGGCCACAAACACCTTGTACGCTCAGAAGTAATTATATTTAAATACATATCAATGTTTTGGAATCTCTGGTGTTTGGTGTCCACTATTTCTGAACAAAGTAATATTACAGTGACCGAAGACTTATGTTCAGCATTTTCTAAACAATCGTCAACACGGCCATTGTGCTTTTAGTTAGGGAGGCTGCTTTGCAGAGCTCACTTTTGAAGCGTTGCCATGTCCACTTATTATAAGCGATGCTTATTGAACATCTTTGGTTGTTTGGGCTTGGCTTAAAAAGCAATCCAGTTTATGGAGTTAATAAAGTAGGTAGATGCAGGTTGTGATATTTTGGTATGTGGCTTATATCCAAGATAAAGCATTTGGATTTTAGTTTATTATAGGCTTGTTTTTATTTGCTGTTTTTTTTTTTCCTAGCAAGATTTGGCAACGCATACCTCCTTCCCTATTATTTCTTGAAGAAGAGGAACACAGAAGAGAATTCTGATGTACATTTAAATACATAATTAGCAACTAGTTGTTCAGTTTGGTTCTGAACACATTGTGTTGAATATTTGTAAAATGTGGTTATCACTTCCTGAATTTTTCAGGATTTAATTTGGTTGTAGATGTAAATTACTGAACTGTGTGTGTACAGAACAAGATTAAACACTAAAAGATAAAGTGAGAACCGAATTTAGCTGAAGTGTGTACATGGCGGTTGTGACCGAAATGTTTGCTGTTCCTCAGTAACGCTGTGGTTTTGTACGGAGCCCCAGATGTCACCTGTAGAAAAAAAAAAAAAAAATCAATCCGTGGCGACGATTTTGCAATTCATCCCCTCAATTTATAAACCGTACTCACGAATTCTTAAACTGTTCCCTCGGTTTAACAAATCGTGCACACGGATTAACAAACCGTACCCACGAATTTCCAATCCATGCGCACAGATTCTGTAAACCGTACCCGTACGGTTTTTAAATCCATACCCACGAATTCATAATCCGTGTGCACGGGTTTGTAATCTGTACTCATTGATTTGTGGCCCCGCCCCCAGTCTGTACCGGCAGATTCAAACAGGCCATGTGTTTAGTTGCAGGATGCATTGCATTGTGTTTAAACCTTATTTTTAATAAAAACCATCGCCTGTGTTTTATCCTATTGGTGATTAAGGTAAAATAGGAAACGCTAAAAAGAAGACAATTTTGTGAGTGCGGATCATGGTAATTTAATAGATTAACGCACCAAAATAAAATACTAAGTGACAGAAGAGCGGTGCAAACGGCTTTGTAAACTTTTTTTTTTTTTTTTTTTTTTCAGAATAGAGAATTTCCTGAATTTTCTAAATAATAATAATAATAATAATAATAATAATAATAAAAAATAAAAAAAGAAGGTAAAAAGCAATACAAAACAATGAACAGGTTATGTTGTCATTCATTTGCTCTCTGGTTGAATGCAATGTTATAATAGGCTAGGCCTAGTTATTTGATAATAACATCCAGTAAAGCATTGCATACATCTAACCCTGGGGGGAAAAGCTTAATAAAATCACTAAAACAAGTGTTCATGTTAAGAATGAATTCAAACACATTCCAAAACTGTAAAAGGCTATGCATTTAGAAAAAAAAAAAAAAAAAAAAAAAAAAAAAAAACCTTTTATCCAAAACGACTTACAAAAGAGGAATAAAGCAATTAGTCAAAAGTTAGTCATACACAATGCCAGGTTTATTAGACAATAACAATAAAGTGCTAAGTTTATCATAAATAAACAAGATTTTGACGCACATCATTCTTTTTAGATCGTTGTATTCCACCTCGTAACAAGTCGTTTTGGATAAAAGCTTCATGTTAAGAATGAATAGTGCACAAACACATTTCCAAAACTGTAAAAGGTTATTTAAAAATAAAGCATTTATTAATTATTTTATGATAAAAATATTACTGTCTCATGTGCCCCCATTTATTATAAAATAATAATAATAACAATAATAATAAATAATAATAATTAGCCTATTATTATTACTAATATTATTATTATTATTAGGCTACCACTGTTATTACATTTACATATGCATTTATAAAAAACTTTTATCTAAAACGATTTACAAAAGAGGAACAAAGCAGTAAAAAGTCAGTCATAATACACAATGCCAGGTTTATTAGACAATAATAATAAAGTGCTACAAATAAACACAAGATTTTTGACGTACATTCTTATTAAATTGTTGTATTCCACCTCGTACCCGCTACAATTGATAGAGAATCACTGTAAGCATGCAGTTAAGACAATTTGTTGTATTCCACTTAATAATACACAATAAAACAATATACAAATAAACAATATAGTTCTTCTAAAATGAGTCTGTGAGTACAGTTTACAAACCCATGGGAACGGATTGCGAAAGCATGCGCACGGATTATGAATTCGTGGGTACGGTTTATAAACTGAGGGGACGAATTGCAAAACTGTCGCCACGGATTGATTTTTTTTTTTTTTTTTTTTTCTCTCCTACAGGTGACTTCCCGGGTCCGTAGTTTTTAATCCTATGTTTGCTTTTAATGGTGTCTATTTTCACCTTTATAGTAATTGCAACTTTTTTGGAGGGGGAGGGGGGTTGAAACCTGATAAACTCTTGATGTGTTACTCTACAGATCTGAATGATACCTCAAATATTGTGGCTCATTGAGCAGAAGGACACTTATCCAAGAAACCGGGCTTGTGATTTTCATCTGGCATATGATTAAATGGACAAAATCCCATACATTCCCATTTTTGGAGGTAACCGAGTCATATCTAGGGGCCAGAATATCATAGAGGAAGGGCTCTTTTGATTTGGACCAGTAATTAAGTGATTTCTTTTTTGACATCCAGATGAGAGAAGTCTATTCTTGATGTGTGTGTGTAGAAGAAAGAACAAGGAAAGGATAGCAAAAGAAAGCAGAGAATTGCAGGCCACAGAGCAAGTGATTGACAGACAAGAGGCTAGTTGGATCTTATCTATACACTATTCATGAGCGAGTCTGTCTGTCTCTCCACTCTCTTCACTCCTTTTTTCTATCCTTTTGGGTTGTAATAATTCCCCATAACGCTATAACCAAGCCTGCCTCAGTGAGTTTCTATCTCATTTAAAACTAGAATTATGAAAGTTTATTTTGAAGAGGAGCATCACGTAGCCATTACTCATAGACAAACCTATTGGCTGGAGTCAGGACACAGTTAGACAGAATGACTGTGCAAAACCTGGAAATCCTGAGGTGTTACTTCTGTGAGTATTTCTCTCCTGGAGAGTGCTTATGGAGAGAGAGAGAGAGAGAGAGAGAGAGAGAGGGAGAGGGGCTATGAATCATTCTAAGTGATACAGCCTTGAGGCTTTGAGAAAAGCAATAATGTACCTATCCGACCAAAATGCCTGACCTAATAAGTTTGGTGTTGAATTCACTTTGAAGTGCAGGTCACTTGATAGAGCTTGCAATCTGAGAAATATGCTGTGTTCCAAGAAATAGGCTCCACACAAAATATCCCCCATCTCTGTCAGAGGACAGCTGAATATAACTGGTGTGAATTTGCACCAGATTAGAAGTGAATTGAAATCTGTTTAAGGGAGTTCAATGATCTTAATTATTCTATCCAAACTGTACATTAGTAGTACAAAGTGTACAAGTGTAATTGTGAATATTGTTTCACATTGAGATTCTGATCATTCAATCAGATTCTGATTCAGATTTAGATTTAGATTCAAATTCAGCCATATAATCTATTTTCAAGTTTGAGGTATATGTAATGAATAGCAATTATGTGTAGATTCTAATACAGATTTTAATTTAGGTTCAAACTGATCGTCTCATTTCATGTGATCATAATCACTTAAACATACCATTTACTGTATATGGAGGGGTCTGTTTATGGTAGTTTCACATTGTGATTTAACCTCATTGTCAACTCGTTAAATTATTTTTCAGACTCTAAATTTAGATTTATATTGTAATTATTTTTTGCATAGCTCCAACTTTGCACAAATCTTAATAGAGTGCACTATTTATGACAGTTACTTGTGATTTTTAACAGAATCAGGTTTTTTTTTTTTTTTTTAGATTTAGGTTCAGATTTCACATTTCACTCCATATTTCAAACTTTTGTGAATTTGAGAAAAGACTATGTGTGTAAAAGCGGTATATCAGCGTACAGTGTGTGTGTATTTGCGTGTGTGTGTGTGTGTGTGCCATCTTGTATCTCTCCAGTGCCACCAAGTGTCTGCTGCCATCTGCCATCTGCCCTCACCTGCTGTTGCTTTTCAGACAATGTCTACATAAACCTACCATACACAATAATAAACACTCCACCTGAATACACATGCACATAAACGCACACACTTAATGCTTGTTCCTATGCTCAGAATGCTGCCCTTGTATCTGTTACTGCATATCACACACTTTATCTTTTCTCTGTCTCTCTCTCTCTCTCTCTCTCTCTCTCTCTCTCTCACACACACACACACACACACACACACACACACATCGGTACAGCAGGCCCAGTAAATGCTCTTGTGCACCTGTCTCTTCATATGTTTATTTCACCTCCTTAAACACACACACACATAGAGGGCTGGACAGAATGTCTTTTGGCCTGTTTAGAGGCAGCATATTGTCTCCTGCTTCACCTTTTCCCCTGCAGTGTGTTCCACTAGCACATCCTGTACCTCTCATTTCACACCACACCTTCTGTCCATCCAGCCTTCAGTGTGGAGAAAAAAAAAAGAAAAAGAAAAGAAAGAAAGAAAAAAAAATCCAGTATAGAATTCTGTGGAAGAAATAGTTGATATTTATTTTTGATATTTATTCTATTTGAGATATTTCCAAATGTTTTGACATTATGATTTAATTTTGTTAGATATATACTGTGATAAAAAATACAGTACTCACAGTCTGTGTGACCAGTGACCTGATACATATAGTTCAGCATTATCCATTCACTCCCTTTTGGCAGTCTTAATTTGATTGGTTTCCAGCATAATAACCAGTTGACCTATTAGTGCTGGTTATGGTGTTGGAACCAGCTGTTTTCAGTCTATTGTTATTATATGTTATGGAAATATTATAACTTGAGCTTTTCCAGTTTTGACAAGATCAAGAAAGCATGGAAATTTAAGATTTCTTCTTCAACAAATATATATATATAAAGATTTAAGACATTTTTTATATTACAAAATGTGTATGTTAAATAAATGTTGTTCTTTTGAACTTTCTGTTCATCACAATATCATAAAACATTTATCATGTTTTCCACAAAAAAATATTTAATATTATAAAATATTTAAAAAAAATATTTAAAATATAGTAGTGGAAAAGTTCATTTATTTCAGTAATTCAACTCAAATTGTGAAACTCATGTATTAAATAAATTCAGTACACACAGACAGAAGTAGTTTAAGTCTTTGGTTCTTTTAATTGTGATGATTTTGGCTCACATTTAACAAAAACCCACCAATTCACTATCTCAACAAATTAGAATATGGTTACATGCCAATCAGCTAATCAACTCAAAACACCTGCAAAGGTTTTCTGAGCCTTCAAAATGGTCTCTCAGTTTGGTTCACTAGGCTACACAATCATGGGGAAGACTGCTGATCTGACAGTTGTCCAGAAGACAATCATTGACACCCTTCACAAGGAGGGTAAGCCACAAACATTCATTGCCAAAGAAGCTGGCTGTTCACAGAGTGCTGTATCCAAGCATGTTAACAGAAAGTTGAGTGGAAGGAAAAAGTGTGGAAGAAAAAGATGCACAACAAACCGAGAGAACCGCAGCCTTATGAGGATTGTCAAGCAAAATCGATTCAAGAATTTGGGTGAACTTCACAAGGAATGGGCTGAGGCTGGGGTCAAGGCATCAAGAGCCACCACACACAGACGAGTCAAGGAATTTGGCTACAGTTGTCGTATTCCTCTTGTTAAGACACTCCTGAAC
Organism: Spinibarbus caldwelli; assembly: GCA_039654775.1. Classification (NCBI taxonomy): domain Eukaryota; kingdom Metazoa; phylum Chordata; class Actinopteri; order Cypriniformes; family Cyprinidae; genus Spinibarbus; species Spinibarbus caldwelli. The sequence goes on along the minus strand of CM077224.1, from coordinate 10,587,789 downwards.
CACAGACAACGTCAGAGGTGTCTTACCTGGGCTAAGGAGAAGAAGAACTGGACTGTTGCCCAGTGGTCCAAAGTCCTCTTTTCAGATGAGAGCAAATTTTGTATTTCATTTGGAAACCAAGGTCCTAGAGTCTGGAGGAAGGGTGGAGAAGCTCATATCCCAAGTTGCTTGAAGTCCAGTGTTAAGTTTCTACACTCTGTGATGATTTGGGGTGCAATGTCATCTGCTGGTGTTGGTCCATTGTGTTTTTTGAAAACCAAAGTCACTGCACCCCTTTACCAAGAAATTTTGGAGCACTTCATGCTTCCTTCTGCTGACCAGCTTTTTAAAGATGCTGATTTCATTTTCCAACAGGATTTGGCACCTGAACCCCATTGGGATATTTTCAAGAGGAAAATGAGAAACAAGAGACCAAAAAATGCAGATGAGCTGAAGGCCACTGTCAAAGAAACCTGGGCTTCCATACCACCTCAGCAGTGCCACAAACTGATCACCTCCATGCCACGCCGAATTGAGGCAGTAATTAAAGCAAAAGGAGCCCCTACCAAGTATTGAGTACATATACAGTAAATGAACATACTTTCCAGAAGGTCAACAATTCACTAAAAATGTTTTTTTTTTTTTTTTTATTGGTCTTATGAAGTGTTCTAATTTGTTGAGATAGTGAATTGGTGTTTTTGTTAAATGTGAGCCAAAATCATCACAATTAAAAGAACCAAAGACTTAAACTACTTCAGTCTGTGTGCACTGAATTTATTTAATACACGAGTTTCACAATTTGAGTTGAATTACTGAAATAAATGAACTTTTCCACGACATTCTAATTTACTGAGATGCACCTGTATATATATATATATATATATATATATATATATATATATATATATATATATATATAAGAAATGTTTATTGTGCTCCAAGTTAGCACATTAGTATGATTCCTGAAGGATTATGTGGCACTGAACACAGTAAATTCAGCTTTGCCATTCAGACTTAGATTAATTTAAAAGTATATTCAAATAGAAATCAGTTATTGTAATAATAATACTTCACAATATTACTGTTTTTACAGTATTTTTATCAAATAAATGCAGCCTTTAAAAGGCTCTTTCAAAAACATTTCAACAGCACAAGGGTCATTGAATATATAAAAGTGTCATTGAATGTATCAAAAGAATTAGTGTTTTGGGTTTTTGAAAATAAATTGTAAATGAATAAAACTCATTACATCCTTCAGCTAGTTGTCAAATGACAGAGGATAATTTTGCTTCTATATCAAAATAATTAGCCTTTTAGCTAGTAGTGTAGAAAAAGCAAGTGCATTATTGAGTGGAGCTGGCAGCTGACATGATTTGGAGAGAGTCCAAAAGTGCAACCAAAGGACACAGTTCAATATGGTTATTTGCAATCAATGAAAACCAATCAAATTATTATTGCCAAAAGAATGGACGCCAGAACATGTATTAGGTCTGCCAGAGTTGTATTGCATGGGTCACACAGTGGATCAATATCATATTTATTTATTTACTATTTTAATAAGCCAATGATATATGACCAATGTATAGTGATAATATGGTAATTGAATGAGACAGTGTTGTGGTCTGATCTCAAACCTTTGCAGAAAGTGTAAATTGTTCTTACCTATGCAGTGCTAGAATGATGCTCTAATGTTGTTTGTTAGCATTCTGCCATGCAGTTTTTAGGAGTGTTAGAGGTGGTTGTTTGCTGGTCCAATTTAAAGGACCCGGTAACACTTTATTTTAAGGTGTCCTTGTTACACATATTACATGTACTCACTATTATAATAACAATTAGTTATACATAATTACATGCTAGTAATTTAGTACATTACACCCTAAGCCAAACCCTAATCCTAACCCTAACCATATAGTAAGTACATATAGTTAATTAATATTACTCAATACTTAGATGTATAATTACACTGTAACAAGGACACTATAAATAAAGTGTAACCAAGGACCCAAATCAAAAGATATTGTTCTGGATCATAGTGATTTGGACTCAGGGGCGATTCCAGGATTTATTCCGAGGGTTTGGAAAATGTGTTTCACAAAAATAACACTAAAAAAGTTCAAAAACTCAATATATGCTCATGTTAAAAAAAATTCAGCTCTGCGATGAACTTTTAATTGTCTTCATGTTCAGCATCCATGTAACTACACACTGTAACTATAAGAATGCTCGTGAGTCTCTTCAGACCAAATGATCAGTTAGAGCAACTGAACATTTGCGCAGAAAGAAGGTGCCTCTACATTTTAAACATTTTAACACACACACAATCAAGAAGCAACTAAAAGGACATCCATCTAGCATATATTCACAGAGGAAAACAACTGAAAAACAGAACGGGAATGGCTGCTTATTCGCATGACACACAGCGGTAGCTAAATTTTCTCAAAATTACCTCTCAAAAAGTAGCCTTTTGTTTCAATTGTTTGAAGGTGAATATCCACTTCGTCCAGCGCTATCTGTTCTTTCTTCTTCATAATGTCTCTTTTGCTGACTGAAAAACTGCTTCAGATGATTCAGAGAGAGAGAGAGTGGTCCAAACAAATGCGAATCAATTCAAACCATTTTGTAAACCCATTTGGCTAGTTCACTGAAAAGAAATAACCTACTGAAAGGAATGATTAATTGGTGGTTGAGTCGACAAAAATATGAAACACACATAATAACTGACCTGAGAAAACATTTTTCAGGCCGGTCACAGCATTCAAAGCTGAAGGCGCCACTGGATTGACTTCTCAGTTCATTGAATCAGTGAGTTGTTGACTTGAGAACCTCTTGGTAGCTTTGTGGTTTTTAGGGTGTTTCAAGGTGGTTGCTTGCTGGTTCAAGTTAAAAGGGCCCACATAAAAAACTATCAACCTGAATCTGACATCACTACAGTACCAAGGCAAGGCTCTCAAAGCTTCAGTCTTATTCTCTTTAATTTTCCTGTGCTTTCTAGTTTGTGCATGCATGTTCAGTATAGTAAATGGACCAGTTCTGGCTTAAGTTTGGTTCAGTCTTAAAGCTCAAACAGGACTAAGGCTGAAACAGGCCAAAGTGAGCCAGCAGTGCCCAGTCAGGCCTTTCATCCTCCCCCTGACTGATCCCATCCAGCTGAAGGATTGCAAAAAAATGCTTAATTTGGAAACTCATTGCAGTCATTTAAATGTTAATGTGCTTTTCTTATTTTAAAATCACCTCACTAACTGTATTATTGTGCAAATGAGCCTTTTCTCTCTCTCTCCCTCTATCACTCTTGCCTCTTATCAATCCACTCTTAAGTGCTGAAACGTTTACTTGTCGGCCCATAATTGGATTTTTTTTTTTTTTTTTTTCTGACTGAGGAACAGCAGGTGTGAAGGTTCTCCTCTAGTAGGAGTTTTTGGTGGAATGTTATTCTCTGTGGCAGGCCACGTTGTTTGTTTTGTATTGTTGTGCTGTCTGATGGCGCCCTGGGAGAGATTCAGCACGCAGACGAGCGCATACATCACCTGAAGCAGCCAGCTTAATCAATATCTAACCAATCAATTTAAATATCAGGAGGTCTGGACTTTGTATAAGTTCCAGCCACGGGAATCAACAAATCCTTTGTGGAGATTAGAGAAGAGTAACCAAAGAAACATTGCTTTTGGTGTAATGCTGGTAGCACATTTTAGTAGCTAGTTGACATATTGTGCAATGGATATTTTAATGTCAGGATTTATTTATTTATTTACTTTTACCTTTGTGATTTTGTAGATTTTGAGGTGGAGATAGGGTCAAATCATAATCTGAACTTGAACTCACATCACATTTATTCCTGTGATGAAAAGCTGAATTTTCAGCAGCAATTACTTCATTACTTAGTGTCACATGATCCTTCAGAAATAATTTTAATATGCTGAGTTGGAGTTTCATTATTATCAGTTATTGTTCATGCTCAGTTATTAATAATCCTTCTTTTTATTTCCAGTCTTGAAGATTTGTTGTGTGCTAAATATTTTTTGATAATGATAAACAGATTTATTTATTTATTTTTCAGTATTCTTTAATGAATGTAAAGAACAGTATTTATTTGAAATGGAATGAATTTTTTCCTAACATTATACATGTATTTACTTTTTTTTTTTTTTTTTTTTTGGATTAATTTAATGCATGCTTGCTGAATATATTGAATATTGTATTTCTTTCTTTCTTTCTTTCTTTCTTTCTTAATGGTAGTGCAAGTAAACCAATGGGCAGAAAATCACTGATTATGGGGGATTTAAAATCTATATATCTGGCAACTGCTTGTGGAGACTGTTGCAAAAATAGCACGAATCCCTAATTAAAATGAAATGTTTTCAATAATGAGGGGTCAAATATCACAGTATATCTGCTTAATAAACTGAGAGAAGCATAAATTGTGATCACGATTAAAAAAATGATTTATCGTGCAGCACTAGTAGTGTATCACAGTTTACACAAAAACATTACGCAGCACAACTGTTTTCAACATTGATAATAATAAAAAAAATGTTTCTTGAGCACCAAATCAGCATATTAGAATCATTTCTGAATGATCGTGTGAATATATCACAGGAATATATTACATTTTAAAATATATTAAAAACTAAATCAGTTATTTAAATCATTATTATATTATATTTTATAATATTATTGTTGACTATATGTTTGATCAAAAAATGCAGCCTTTGTGAGTAAAATTTCTTAAAAATAAATAAATAACCTAATTATTTAAAATTTTGTGTATATTCCAT